>PVJI01000583.1:0-245390 GCA_004026765.1 Micronycteris hirsuta
AGTCCTTCCTTACAGAATTTAGTTCTTGGATAAAAATAGGATACTACTTGGTGTATGTTATAAGTTAATTGTTATTATTCCAATTCTCTTTCTTTTCCAAGTTTAGGAATCTTTTGGGATAGGCGCTGAGTTTGAAAGTTAGTATGAGGTGACAAGTGATAAAGGACATGGAAGAGTAATTGTAACATGAAGTACTTGAAAAGAGTTCAAATGCAGTTATGTAGTCTTTTCTCCGTATCTCTGATGTCAGCAAGTGAGAATTTCTTTGGGAGTGGTCTTCAATTTTAAATACAGTTTTGAAAATATAAAAAATAGTAGAAACAAAGATATATATGCAAGTTGTGTTTAATTACTCCCATTTGGGAAACCTTCTGATGACTTTACAGCGTACTTAGAATTAAGTCCAGGCTCTTGACCATGGCTTACAAAATCCTATGTGATCTGTGTGATTCCTCCCGACCCCCCCATATTCAAAAATACAAGCTGCTTGCATGTGCAGTTTCTAGTATGAGTAGTCTTGAAACAGAGGACCCCATATTAGTCAGTGTGTGCAACTAAAATAAAACATCAGCAGTGTTCACTCTCACACAGTCAGGTTCTCCTGGTACAGAGAGACACATACGAGCCTTAAAATGAAAGAGTCCGTCATGGCAGGAAGTACATTTGAAAAAACTAGTACTTGTAAATTAAACAGTATTCTAACTTTAATATTAAATGTTTGAATTCAGAGACACAGAGCTAAAAAGGTTACCCCCTTAATGAGCCTTATAGGAGCAGTAGCTACCACGAGTCTTACAGACGTCGTCCGGCCTTGAGTTAATGCTGGTGGCATTTCCACGTGTGTCTTAGGTTCACAGGTGATGATGTCCTCTGTCTCCTCAGTGTCTGCCAGACTGCTCTTTTAAACTTAGCAGCAAGACCGTATCTGTTATGATTTCTTCTCAGACTATTTGTTTTCTCCATTTTCTGACTTCCTTAATCTACCTAGTCAAAATACTATTCTCAATTTCTTGTGTTACTAGTTGGATTTTTAAAACTCTTGGGAGAGGAGGCTTATTGTAATGTTTTTATTTGTCCTCAGTAGCATTTTACAGATATTAGGATGTAGTAGGTGATTATATCTTAACTGATTGATTTATTTTAACCTAAATAGGTTTCGTCACTTTTCTCCCAATCATCATGTCTTTGCCTCAGATTTCCGCTTGTAACAGAAGCACAGTTTTATGGACCTAGGTAGTCATTCCATGAGCTGAATAATCAAGACGTAGTTGTAATTCTCATGTTTAATTGCTTATTTGTGAAATGTGTAACACCTTTTTCTTCTTTACCAATGTCTGGGTTTTTTTTTTTTTGTTTTTTTTTTAGCTCAACTTCTACAGTAACATATCTAATGAAAATCAGTTAAAAGTAGTAAACTTGGGGCCTGAGTCCAAGGTTCTAATATAGCTGCAGAACCCTGAGCCATTTACTTCTGTACCTCACCTTTCTCACCTATTAATAACGGTTATTATTTTAGAGGGTGTTTATAGGATATCTGTTGTGTGCTGTGCATCTATTCTGCCCTCACAGGGACTCTCTGGGTTAGGCTGGTAAGGTAGTGTTACCATTACATTTTTACACATATTAAGAGAAAACTCGTAAAGGTCAAATAACCCCTATTATGTTGAACTCCAATAACAGCGAAGCTGGTGTTCAAACTCAGGTTTCTCTGATTCCAACGCTCATGCTCATTGCACAAACAAGGGAAATTGGGTAAGATGATTTCCAAGGTCCCTTCTAGCTCTAAACTCAATGGTTTTTTGCTATTACTGTTTTTCTGCTGATTCAAGGGATACAATTTATTTTTACTTCTTAGTCTCTGGCGCTTTTCTCAGAACTTCTTGGTCATGACTAATAGCTAATTTAAGGAATTAATTCCAGAATTTTAAACAGTCCTTGAAATGAAAAGTTATTTTAATACTAAAATACAAGATTGATGTACCACACCTATAGAAAATTTGTTTCATGTCGGTCAGTATAATTGAACATCACAAATAGCAACAGTAAATATGGAATTAGATAAAGAAAATAAAAGAATGAAGAGGGTTCTAGGACTTACATTGAGGAAATATTGATTTCATGCTTTCTGAGTATTAAGTTCTTTCCATAGTTCTATTCATCGTTTTCTTTTTCTTAAAGTCAACCTTAGTTTTTATAATTTCCCATGGTAGTTTTCTTTCTTTACTAAAGGGATTACTATAACATTTTTACAGTAAAATTTTGAGAGGAAATTTTTGGGTATGAATTTCAGATGCTTATTGGTAGTTTATTTTGGGTTTGAAGCACGAGATGTAAAGATTAATTGCTTTCGAGATGAACTCCAGAGTGACTTACTAACTTTGTCAAAGTGTTACAGGATTGCAGGTGTTGCCTGTCGGTGGAGTGTTGTAAGGAGTGTTTTGAAACCTGTATTCAGTCTCTCTGACAGCTTTATATCAAAATGTTAGAAGAACAAACAGGGAGAACTACCATCCTCATTATTTTCTTGTGTTGCTGTGAAAAAAAGAACTTTTAATTTGCATTATTGTGTCAAATTCCGTACATGTCAATATTTATATGTTGGTAGATGTACCAACATTAGTGCATGTGTTTATCTTACATCACAAATTTGGCTCAATCTGAAGGGATAAAAAACTTCTACTGCTTGAATTAATGTTGTAATTTATTTGTGTCATGTCCTTAGGTGCTGTGTTTTTGTAAAGAGTTATAAATACCTTAAACTTTAAGAACAATTTAAAATGCATATCACTTCTGCAATTATAGTTTCTGTAAAAAAATTTAAACACTCTGAGCTATGAAATTTTGACTTGCATTTTGATTTTCTGAGGTTAGGATTTTATTATATTGTTTGTTTATTATAAACATTCCCCCTCCCTCAAACAAGTCTATGTTAAACAAAGTTAAATTTTATATTTACAGTATTTAATGTTTGAGATTTTTTTTTTAAAATGTGGTAGTATTTCACTATTTTATTAACTGGGATTGTGGTTTCAAACAAACTCTGGCTCACCTTGCTCATTTTACCTAGTCTCAAAAAATGTTTAGAACTGATTTCAATGTACAAAGAGTTGTGTGTGTGTGTGTGTGTGTGTGTGTGTGTTACCCTATTCTGCCTTAAATTGACCATAAGTCCAGTAGAGGAAGAAAAATTTTTCTTAATCATATACTTTCCTGTGCCTGACACATAGTAGGTGTTAAGCAAGTGCTTAATGAGTGACTATAGCTTATTGATCAACAGTGCTACCCACTTGCATTAGAGAAAATATAGATGCTGGGCATATACACTATTTTAATTGATAGGACAAGTTTATTAATTTGCCAGTTTCATTCGTGAACCTTTTAATAAGAACTTACATCACAGAAAGTTAATGACGGGGTTAGTGAGATTTCAACAAGTTTTCCAGCTTCAATGTGCTTGGCGTTCCTTTCTTTGATGTTGAAATTTGGAACTGCCATCGAAATTCTACGCTCAGGGCAAGGCATTTAACTGTAGGAGGTGGGTCTTCCTGGTGTAATATCAGAGTAAAGAATGTTTTCATGATAACAGGAAAAAAAATCACTGACGTAAGAATATAAACACATTCTCCTACTCTTAAAAATGTTAGCAAGTTATTGAAAAGAGAACCAGTAGCATTCATGGTATCTAGATAGACTTTAAGTATAACATACAGGGTGGGGCAATAGTGGGTTTACAGTCATTTGTGTGGAAAATAGTACAGTAATTAATAAAAATAATATAAGAATTGCCCTGGCTGGTGTAGCTCAGTGGATTGGGCGCGGGCTGGGAACCAGAGGGTCCCAGTTTGATTCCCAGTCAGGGCACATGCCTGGGTTGTGGGCCGGGTCCCCAGTGAGAGCCATGTGAGAGGCAACCATACATTGCTGTTTCTCTCCCTCTCTCTCTCCCTCCCTTCCCCTCTCTCTAAAATAAATAAATTTTAAAAATCTTTAAAAAAAAAAAAGAATAAACTGTTCTGCGTACTCACAGCTGTAAACCTACCGTTGCTCCACCCTGTATATTTCTGCTTTAGAAAAATGATGCCATGGTTGCTACTATTTGCTACGATGGCCAAGTGCTCAAAAATATTGTATTTATGCATCATTTTCTCCTGTATCTTAGAATAAGAGTAAATAGGGGAGAAAGATGTATAAATGAGATCTGATAAGTGCAATAATAGAATATATTTTAAATGAATTCTGAGGGTCAAAGTGAAGAAAGGAATTCTATTAATTACTCCTTCCTCTATTGACACTGTGTGTTAAAATACATACTTCTCTGAAGATACAAGACTTTCACTGTTTATGTTTTCTCACTATGTATATGTAGATTAGTTTTATTTTTGCCCATAACCATGACTTGCTCTTGTAAAAACTTACTGCCCAACCAATTGCCCCGAAAGCCATCTCTCTCGTTAGTCAGTCTAGGGCCATTATATTCTGGCGGCTCAGACTCTGGGCGGACCATCTTCAGATCTTTGTGCTTTTGTTTTTTAAAGTGACTGCTCTCATCCATTCTTCTCGTGCACCTGGTCAGCGGAGTCGTGATGTGGTGTGCATTGGGTCCACGTTAGCTGATAGGTAACATTCCAAGACCTCATTGTTTGTTGGTCATTCCCCTTGCTAGTAGATTTTCAATAAGGCTTATAAATTGTCAGTCACAACAAGAAATAAAGTTTTCTAAAATGGGAACGGTATTCCTTAGCTGAAGTTACATGAAGATTTAGTATATTGTAGTGAAAATTATTTAATACATTGAGAGATTCGAAAAATTTGGGTGGCAAGTATTTTCTTAGCTACAAGGGTTGACTATTGACTAGCTAATGTTTTCAGTGAACTTCCTAGGTAACCATATAGTATAAAATACTTCTTTCTTGTAGACTTACTTAACTTAGATAAAAGTTAATTTCAGTTTTAAAATGTTTCTGTCTACCGTAGGTGTAAGATAGATAGATGGACAGGCAGAAAAATGCTTTTTCAGTCACACTACTAAAAATACTAAATTTCTGAATAAAGTTTTAAACATCTGTATTTTAGTCAAGACTTCCAGAAATAGGAATGTGAGAATGATTTCATTTGCTGTGTTCATACATAGATTAGGATGAAAGTAATATAATAGATCATAATTTCATTAATAGTATTTCAGAGAATATTGAAAATCATTCATTTTTATTCTATTAATTTGAAATCTAGTTAGAGACTTGGTTGACTAGCTTTGCTCGACAGATTGGTTCTTCATGGTTCAAATTAACATTGTAAACAAGATATTAGGGAAATTATTGAAATACTTGGGAAAACAAAGCCTTCTTGAATAGTTATAAACATGTACATTCTCACTTAAAGGATAAGCTAATAAAAAGTCATTACCAAGTGAGAAGCATTGTAGATGGGAGTTGTGGGGTGTTCACAAGTCTTCTCTGTGTATATATTTTATGTAACTTCTTGACTTTTGAAACTTGTAAGTATTTTACCTATTTAAAAATATAACATGAGCCTGGCTGGTGTGGCTTAGTGGATTGAGTGCGGGCTGGGAGCCAGAGGGTCCAGGTTCTATTCCCAGCTGGGGCACATGCCTGGGTTGCAGGCCAGGTCCCCAGTGGGAGCCATGTGAGAGGTAACCATACATTGCTTTCTCCCTCTCTTTCTTCCTCCCTTCTCCTCTCTCTAAAAATAAATAAATAAAATCTTTAAAAATATATATATATATATAACATGAATAGACATACCTATATATAAACATACATTTTGGGGGATCAGGTTTTTCTGTAACTTCATAGCCATGCATAGGCGCCAAGAACATTATTTGAATGTACAAAATTAAGATATTTTTCTTTAAATATCCTAGGATTTCAGATAGTGTCCCTGTTTTAGTAAAGTTGGTCTGTGTCTGCAACCAAGTAGAGTTAATTTGAAAAGGATAGTTCAAGTGGGAATAGGACACGATTTCAGTTGAAGTCAAGGTCTGTGCTATAATAGGACTGATAGGCAGTCCAATTGTTCTCTGACGAGCTAGGTGGGTATCACTGATTTTGGAGGAAATTTCAGGTGTTCATTTTACAATTAGTTTCTTCAGTAGCCCAAAACAGGGGAACAGGAGGTGGAGGGTCTCCTTATTTTTTTTTTTTAAATCCTGAGTTCACTGAGGCTTCCAATGAAAGGATGTATGGGTCCACTCCTAACAGTTGGGTTTTATTTTTCTTAGAGTAAGAGATTTCTTTTTAAAAGGAACTTTCCTTTGAAGTAAGCTAATTTTTTTTATTAGAAAACTAACTTATTTTGGGCATATGTATGTATTGTTTCTGAAGAAAAGAATTAATTTAAGAGCCAGGTAGGAGATTTTTTAAAAAAGATAATAGACTATAGAATATAATTTCCAGAAGAGGGCCTAAGATGTGCATCTTTATAAAATTTTAATTATTTCATTTATGCTTCAAAGTAAAAGACATTACACTGACTTAATATATTAGTTACAAAGGTAAACATATTTAATTGTTATATTATGATACTACTTTATGCAGTATTTAGAGTCATTTCCTAACAAGTCATTTATTACCATAGCAGAGAATATTAAAATGTGATAAGTCTAAATAGTATTTCTTTTTCTTTTTGGAAGAATTTCTAAGTACTTAAATAACTACAGGCACACACTTTACTTGTAATAAAGAATGTTAATGGGGAGGGTAGAAGTTAATTAACTAGACCCTTAATAATGGGCCTTTCTGGTCCAAGGAATCTCATAATTGCCTCCAAAGCTAGTTGTGTAGCAAGTTGCAAGATGAAATATCTGAATTTGTGTAGTAGTCATCCTAAATAAAAGATTGCCTCTAGGCAAACTTTGGTACCTTTATTACTATGTAAAATGCCTTTTAATGACAAGCAGTACACATTGTCCGAATAATTTGGGGGATAGACGTCCAGTGCTTCCTGTTCACGCAAGATTAAATTAACAACAAGGATAAGACTCTCCGATGAGCACAGTCTCTGCTCCCTTTGGAAAAATAGAACCTTTAGGCAAACTTTATACACTTAGTAGTAGCTTGATAATCTTATAGTTACTAAGAATTGATGAAATGTGTGGTAATTTCTTGAAAACTGTGTTTTAAACCAATGAAATGGAAAAGCATGGGGATATTTTCATGAAATTTAATATAAGAAATATACAGGTTGAAAAATAACTTAGTACGTATTTTCTGCAATGCTGTATGTTCTGAACTGATTAGCTTTATTGTAAATTCCCCCAAAGAATATTTAATTTCTCCCTTAGGGATTGCCCATTTTGCACCATCCAAATACTTGAAAAATCTGGTCAGTCCGTGCCAGGACTGCAATAGGATAAGTTAGTGAAAATAGCCTGCTTGGCTTCTGTTCGGAGGACCCGATGAAAATATATTCTGTTTTCAAAATGTTCCTGCAAGGACTTATTTGTGGAAATGATGCTCGCCCTTTCAAACTCTTCCAAAAGGCAGGTTTTACCAAAATGCAGAAATAACCCCCTGAAAGTTTGAAAGGGGAGAGGGGGCTGTGGCGTGGGGGCGGTCCCCTCTGCTGCCCACCCCCTCCCCCGTTCAGTGCGTGGTGTGCTTACGGGTTCCCTGGAGCGGATCACCATATAATTGATGTGCAGTCTGCATTGCTGAATCCTGGACTGCACCATTCTGTGTTCAAGGGAAGATGTAATCTGATCCCTCTGCTGCTGAGGGAGGAATCTGTTCAGTCAAGGCTTTGACAGGGCATAGTCTCCTCCAATAATCTTCTCGGCTCTCTCTCATTATTCCCTCGAGTTCTCCCCAGTCAGGCTGCATGTATGTATGTGTGTCCCGAGAAGCGGTTTGATACTGAGCTGCATTTCCCTGTACCGTGGAGTTTGGTTGCCGGTTCTGCTCCCTAATCTTCCTTTTCTGACGTGCCTGAGCATGTCCACATTAGAATCTGTGACATACCTACCTGAAAAAGGGTTATATTGTCAGAGACTGCCAAGCAGCCGGACACACGGGGGCACGGACTCACTGAAGGGGAAAAACACAGAAAATATGGGTTTCTACGGCACACTAAAAATGATTTTTTACAAAGTAAGTAATCTGTTTTCTTCCTGTGTTGTATGATTGTGTGTGTGTGTGTGTGTGTGTGTGTGCGTGCCTGCCTGAGAAGGAAAATCTGTATCATCAGAGATGGCTGCAGTATCCTCTAATTTTGGTGGGTGGCTGGATGTCTGGGATTCTGTTTTATATTGTGAATGTAAGCAAATAAGGGAAAGATGTAAGCTGTAAAAAAGCTTTAAATTTAAAAGAAAATGTATGTTGGAATCTGAGAATTTTTCACTAACAATATATTCAGACTTCAGAAATGTGGTTCTGTTAAATGCTGACCTGGAAATACTCTACCCTTAGTTGGTTTTTAGTGAAGCTTTTGCCTTTAATTTTTCTATACCTTATATCTATATATTTTTCTTTTCCCTTTAGTTGACTCTCTTAAAGTGTAGAATTGCTAGAATATTGGGGATTTATATTTAAAGAGATCATATTTACTTTCTGCACCCCTTAAAAATTGCAGAATTAATTTTTGGTTCTAAACTCGGTATTTTAAGTAAACAATATAATATTTAAAAGACTAGTGTAGTCATACAGAGAGTGCTTTATTTTATAAAATATTCTAAAGATAAGAATCCTTTCTCAGTGTTTCCCTTGATATGTATTTCAGGCATTTTTATTCATTGAAGGTTTCCTAGGATGGAAATAAAGTTTGCCTTCAGTGGCAAATGGCATTTGCACCAGTGTATTTACAAGATACCAGGGAAGTTTTGAAAGCCGGTATTCCAGACTAATTAGAATGAATAGCAGAGTTTTTCATAATCATTTTGAAAGTAAAAATCTGTGGAAGTTATTTTAAAAACTAGAATTTTTTAAAGGTCTGTACTGACTGACCTTCCTCATGGATACATTTGCGTATATGCGTGCGTGTCTGTAATTTATGTACATGCAAGCACGTGGCTACCTATGCATTCAATCTTCCATACTTATTTTTTATTTTCATTAAAATTATTTGGAGAAAGAAAATAACGGTCTTTGAGAGGAATCACATTAAAACAATGTAATAAGTACAGAAAGTTCAGAAGGGTTGAAACAAGACCACTTCCATTTATTTCCAGTAGGCATTTCATGAACTCAGGTATACATTGTGGGTGTGCCTGTACCCTCACCTCTGGCCCCAAGAATTGTAAGGTCACCCCTGTATTTTGAAAGACTTTCTTCATGATGATAAGAACATCGTCTTTCTTATTGAGTGTGGTTCAGAAATATTTGTACAGTCTTGTTGGTTCTCTTCAGTATTTACAGTGTGGCATAATGTGCTATGATGTCCCCATGTGAGGCAATAGGTAAGAAAATAAGGCTGCTCCAAAGCAAGGGATTTTACCTTTTTGTAAGAATGAGGGTAGCTATCTGTCATCCTGGGGTTTTTCCCACTGTGATTTTCAGTCACACAGTAATTAATTAGCAGACGTACATCTGAGAGGGGCTGTTGAAATAGAAAAAGTTGAATCCTTCATATCTCATTTTCTGGTTGTATGATATATGTATAGTGCAATGGCCTCAGTTAACTGATAGTGAAATATATATATTTCAGTATCAATGTTGATAAGTTGCAATTCTGAATATATTTACAGTATTACATACATATAGCATAATGGAATACTTTAAAGCTATAAATGTTGGCTATACCTTGCAAAGATGGATAACTCATTCTTTTTAAGTCTTTTTTTGGTTGCTTTTCAAGTTAGAATGCTTGACCTGAGTATCTGTCAGTGGAACTATATTCTACATAAATATCAATTGATAGCTTTTTCCCCTACGTTTATTATACCATCTCTAGATTTCTCTCTCATTGATGGACTTACTTTTTTTTTTACTGTTCTCATTGCCCGTATTCATTGCTCTATGCCTTATTATAATCACTTTTCAAGATAATTTTATTTGCATTATTTTCTTTGCCCTTTATAATATGTATTTTTAATTCAGTTATTGTTACTTCCATTCTGAAATTTTGAATTTTGTTATTTATTTTATCTTTCTTAAAATATGTTTTTAAAGGAAAATGAAGATCAGTAAAAAAGGCATGTTAAATATGGTTCTTTTCTGTGTGGGTTAACATGAAATTTTCCCCTATGTTGGTTCTTAAACTGGAAAACGTGAAAGATATATTACTCTCAAGGAATATTTATGATGGATATCAACTTTTAAATCCCTGTATACTGTTCTCTGGATCAGGCATTTGCGGGGGCGGTGGGGGGGCGGCATTCACTTTTCCAGTCTTGAAAAGAGTAGAACAAAGTAGAACTAATAGAAGAAACTATGAAATATTTATTTTCTATATTATTTAACTATGCCTAATTAACATTGTAGGCATATGAAAATTTAAGATTTTTTCAGTATTACCAATGATAATGTTAAAATTTGATAGTTGGACAGGTGATTTAAAAAAAAAAAACCTATCTTATTTGTTTTACCTTGTAGATGAAAAGAAAGTTGGACCATGGTTCTGAGGTCCGCTCTTTTTCTTTGGGAAAGAAACCATGCAAAGTCTCAGAATACACAAGGTAATACTAAGTACAATAATTGGTTCTCTCGTAATTCTCATGTTTTTCTTTAAAGATTGGATTATTTTAAAATTTATTCCTGCAGTTTATTCTCATAGAATTATAATGTCACTAGTACTATTGACTGTTTAACACATTTTGAGATCACTAAATATTGGGAAATACTTCATTTTAATAAGGAGAAGAATGTCTACCACTGTCTCTTTATATTTTGTTACAAATACATCGAACTAAGACTGAAGCAGAAGTTCTCTTATTAACAAAATTTTTAAATCACAATTTTTAAGGAATTCTAAAAAGTAAATCCGAAAATATAAATATGAGCAAATGTATTTTGTTACTATAGCAACAGCTGTTCTGGGGAGTTTATTTATATATGCAAAACTGAAGATACATTTATTAGCAGTGAAATAAACCTCACAATTACAAACTAAATCATATTTCATGAAATTACTGTGTTGGAAATCCCCTTTTATTTGCTTGGTGGGTCTTATGTTTTAACACATACATTTCTACACCAGTAGAATAGTTTCCATAACAACTAAATACAATTGTAGTCTTGTTTGCTGCACCATTCCATCATTTTTGGATTTTGCATCAGTATAAAACTTCCCACTCTCACGCTAATTAGGCTAATTTAAGCACAATATCTATTACCCAGCCAATTAAAAATGGTTTTGGGTGTCACTTGGAATGTGGTATTTTAAAATTTAAATGACAAAAGTATCTTAAGAACTTCTCTTGGTCTTTTTCTTTTTTTGCATAATTGTCACTTCTTCAGATACCTGATTGAAAGTTAGCTAGAGAAACCATGAGAACTTCATGATGGTGACATTTCTTTTCTCCTTAAATATTTCGATTTAGAATTATTTCTATTCTGTAAGATGCAGTAAACTTAATGTTGCTCAGATGTAAGTTTTTATGATGGAACATTGTTACAGATGCACCTTTTTTTTTTTTTTCCCAGAGAAAACAGTTTATATTTTTATTTCATTCAGTTATGAAAAACACTTTTTTCCAATGCTACTTGATGAAATTGAGAAATTACAATAATTAGAATAGTTTTATATGTACAAAATGAAGGGATAATACAGAAAAGAAAAATAAAGCTATCCCTTAGTTATTCGAGAAATGCTTTTTGTGTTATTCAATGTCCCCGATCCCCTCCTTCCTACTTAACCCTTTGCCTGTTGACAGTCTCACTGTATTTTGGCACCTTCGCCGGAGGGTATGGAGTGAAACAATTCACTTCAATTTTGCTTTTTCCTTCTAGTATTGATAAAGTAGTTCTTGGATGAGAAAGTTGAATTTATTATTAAAAATGTTTATATATTTAAAAAATACACATATAGATTCCATTAGCCATATCATTTTGGGTCTTTTCTTAATATAACAGATACCAGGACAAAGGTTTTAAATTTTTTAGTTTTAAGGCAGCTTGAAATGAATGACGAATTTTTACTACAGAACACAAATTAGTAAAATTTGTCTTTAGTTGCTCACTTTTTACATTGAGAAAGTACCCAAAAATGTCAAAGTTTTCTTTTTAACCTTTCAACATGTAATATTATTAAAGCAAACCAAACAGCATAGTCTGTCTTTTTGGAGATATTGTCAGTATATGCTTGATGTTTTTAAATTTTTTGACATATTTTCTAATAATAAGATGGAATTATTATTTTCCATTTTTTATTAGAAAATTTAAGTTATAATCACTATTTAAAAATGTTCTACCTCAGAGAAGGAAATAGAGCTTAGCTTTGAAATTAGATAGAGGAAAAAATAAATGTAATTGTTGAATGTTAAAAATTGTTGTAGATGTATAGTGGTAAAAGATTGAAAGATAAGATTTTTCTGTAAAATCTGGTGATGGAGCTACATTTTTTAACAAAATAGTGAGACATGCTGACTAGAAAATGGGGGGAATTGTTTCATTAGTAATTTATCAGAGCTTGATATTAACCTATTAGAATACAATTTGTATGTTCTTTGGATTTAAACACTTTAATATCATAGTTCAATAAATTGAAGATTATTTTACCAACATAGTTAGTTAACTCAATCTTTCTGCTCCTTTTTTTAACTGTCTCTAGAATAAGAGATGTTTAATATTTACCTTGAGTTTAAATAATTTATTGAAAGAAAAGCTTAAGATATTAATAAGTTATAACTATACTTTTTCTAATTAGTCATTTTTAGGGGAGTTGGACAATTTTGGAGATGGATCATCTAGTCGTAACCCCTCATTTTACTAGTAATAAAATTGAATTTCAGATTTTAAAAAACTGACTGAAAGTTTAAATTATGAGATAAAAGTGTTTAGATGATCTCATTTAATTTTGCATGTAGTATGTTTTCAACACCTAGCTGTTTTGAGTAAATATATTTCTAATCAAGGTTTTTGCCTATCAAATATTATCTAGACTAAGCTTTATAAATAAAAAATTGGAGAGAAAAAGACAAATATTATAAACAATTTAGAATGCATCTGAAGTTAACTCAAGGAGCAATGTAACTAATGAAATGTGCAAAACATTTGAACATACTGTTTCTACGTATGAATTTTTAAAGCATTTATAAGTCTCACACCTCTTTTTATAAAGAAAATTTCAGCTTTTATTTAATTATGTCACTGAAGACCAGTGAAAAAAGAAGTGGACCTGTATCTTCTAAGGAAGTATTTTAACATTATTTGTATGTATCAACAACTTGCAGTTTTGCCATAGAGATTCTGTCATTTGGTTGCAATTAGCATTGCTGGGATAATAACAGGTGGTTATGTAGGAGGGAGGAAACTTATTCTAAGAATAGCAGAATAAGTTTTGTGTATCCTTGTTCTCTGGGAATAAGCAAATAAAAATAATCTGATGGAGGTTTGAAATATGCCAGATCATCATTCTTACAAAATTGGAGCCTGTTATTCCTAATAAATATCTATCTTTGCTTTCACTCTTGTATTTTTTTGTAGTACCACGGGGCTTGTACCATGTTCAGCAACACCAACAACATTTGGAGACCTGAGAGCAGCCAATGGCCAAGGGCAGCAGCGTCGCCGAATTACATCTGTCCAACCACCTACAGGCCTCCAGGAATGGCTGAAAACGTTTCAGGTGACATGTCTAAACACAGTACTTGAAATGTTTCACTTAATTGCTGCAAAAAAAATAAAGGAGATTGTTCAGTCATGAAAAGGAATTGTTACATGCTATACCTTGGATGAACCTTGAAAACATTATGCTGAGTGAAAGGAACCCCAGACACGGGAGGCCACATACTGTATGATTATATTCCGGAACAGGCAAATCCACAGAGACAGAAAGTGGATTAAGTGATTTAAGTGTTGGAGGGGAGGTTGAGACTAACTGCCAGTTGGTATGGGGTTTCTTTTGGGGTGGTGGGTGTTCTGGAGTTGGATAGTGGTGGTGGTCACACAGCAAGATGGCTGTGCTGGAAACCACTGAAGTGTATGTTGAAAATGGTGAAATTTATGTAATGTGAAGTATATCTTAAATTTAAAATGCTATTAAAAATATGGGAGCTCATTTTAATTTTTAAGTGTATTAATCAGGAGAGTCCAATGCCTATTTTATGAAGTGTGCATTTGCATTTCTTTTATGCTTTTTAGGGAATAAGACCTTTCTTCCTCTCTATGTTTGGGTTTCTGGGGTTGCTAAATGTATTTCTGTTCGAAACGGCATTGCTTGAAAGTAAGCATGTAGGAGGAGTAATGTCGAAAACCCCGCTACTTAGTCACTGGTAGTAACTTACCCGCCACTATAACTTTATCTGGTAGCCTCCGAGAGTTGATGCAGCTTCTTCTCAGTCTGCTTTGCTTGTGTATGGCTTATTGTGCTCAAATTCTGATTACTGTATTTTCATAGCATTTAAATTCTTCAAAAGTTTTCCAGGTTAATTAGCTACAACCAAACCTTGAGAATTATTAATTTTATAACTCATGATAGTTATATTAAATTGATTTCTCTCTTCCTCAGTGAGATAATGCATATAAATCACATTTTTAGCAAAATAGTTGGCATGGATTAAACACTCTCTTAATTATTCTTTGTAAAAATAATATAAATTATGTAAAGTAAAGCTATCTGTGATATTAGCCACCGTTCTAATGTAAAAGGAATATTTCTTCTTCTCGCTGCTTGAGTGGCAGTACTTTATGAATTTAGAAGGGAATAATGATTGAAAAAGAAGGTGCTTTATTTTCCATTGCAGGACGCTGCTGGCGCGTAGCGGGTGGAGGCGGTGTAGGGGCGCCCTCCCACGGTAGAGCTATCCGGCCCAAAGTGTCAGTCATACAGAGGCTGAGAATCTATGGTTAGAGAAATGAAAAATGTGTGTTACTGTTTTTACAGTGTTTGTTATGAACCACTAAAATTACAAGAACTGCTATTTATTTTCATTGTCATAGTCATTTAGTGATTAAAGTGACCTTGCCCCAAGGATTAGTCTCTTCCCTCCTCCTGGGTTCATGATTTAAAAAAAAAAAAATAATTTTTACCCTATACATGCCCTCAGAGTCTAAAATTTTTTGTTGCATTGTTTTCAAAAGACAGTTATTTATCAATAAGAGGTGAAAATAGACCAGACATTAATACAATCTTAAAGAAACACTGCAAAGATTTTTACCATCTTTGAGTAGGCCAAGGACATGGGGCTGTGGGTGAGTGCTGTCACCCCCGCCCTCGCCCACAGGGTGAGCAGCGCGGCACCTGAGACTGGTGCAGAAGCTGGTTTTGTCTCATTTTTCTAACAAAGTACCAGCATGATTGAAGATTACACTGTTAGTAATAGTTTTATCGTCATTGTAGACAGCCTCTAAAACATTTCTATTATATGAACAGCTTCATTTCTTACAAGAGGGTAGTCCAGAGTGAGATTTAAAATGAGTATGGATCCATTTTTTCCAATGTTACAAAATATTCTTTGCTGGCCATGTAGTTTTTTTCCCCCAATTTTTAAAGGAGCATTCTCAAAGACTGACCTATATAATAGAGGGCATTTGTGCATTTCTTTGCAGGGAGGGTGTTTCAGGGAGTTCTTGTTCAGTGTTTGCGTGTTGCAGTAGCTCATGCTTTGCTCAATGAAATGTCCACACTGCCACATATGTATGTTATCACACCTGAGCACAATAGATTGTTAGATGCATCACAACTTCAAAAATGTTAATATTCTTTTTTAAAAGCTTGGTTCTTAGGAATAATGAGATTCAGTAAAATAAAGAATAAAGAGAGTAGCTGTTGTTCAGGAAAAGGCCCATTTGATCGCTTTTCATATGAGAGGTAGACGAAGAAAACTTGTTCTTAGTTGATAGGAATAACATGTAAAATTGTCCCTGTGTGTATAGTACTGTTTGTTTTTCTTCCAGATATTCTGTAGCAAAGAAATCGACTAGCAACAAAAGGTCAAACTAGGCAGGTAGATCAGGACCTTAATTCTTTGAGTACCGAGTCTGTCTCTGACACACCCAGGGCCTCCTGGTTGTTCGCTGCCCTTTATTTTCAAGGCTGATGAGAAACGAATCACTTGCCTAAAGGCTTGCAATGCTTTAATGCTCAGCTTGCAGAGGGCTTCGATTCCAGAGTAAGGTGGGGAGTCATGAGCTGACTTATGTTGGATAGTTGAGGGATAATTAAGCTGGCGTGGATTCTACAGATATGCGGCGGGGGCATCTAACGGTGACTTTTCTGTTGCATAACAAGCAAAATGGGAGAGTTTGTCCCCTTACTGTTTTGCTATCGCTCCTCAGGCAGTGATACAGCATTGTTTTGGTCCAGTTCCATCCACTCTGACAAAGTACTCCGTACCCCATTTATAAATTGAATGAGAACAAATGACACACCATTTTGGATAAAGGGAAATTGAAACAGAATGCCACTGCAAAATACAAGTCCAAATTAAAAACAAAACAAAAACCCCCAGAAATTTTGTACTGTTTGAATTTTCAGTTGCCATTGATTCTGCCTGTTTTGGCAGCCAGGTTGATGCTTTAGATTTAGAATGTTAATTTTGGGGAAGAGAATTTTTTTGTTTTTATGTCATTTGGGTGTTAATATTTGGTTTTTGAACATTTTAGCCTAGGTAAAGACACCAGTAACATTGATATGCTCTTATGTTCAAATTTATTTTCAGAGGTATCTGAATAATTTGGACGGATAGAGACACCAATAACATTAACATTCTCTTATGTTGAAATTACATTCAGAGGTGTCCTGATATAATGGGAAGCACATATGATTTAGAAGAAAAGCTCTTAGTACAAATTCTGGTTTTGTCTCTTAATAGCTGAGTAATTTTGTTGATATTATGTAATGACTTGTGCCTTTATTATCATCCTCTATAAAATAGATATAACACTAAAAAGTTGTCAAAAAGGAGGAAACGTAAATGTGCTTAAAGCTATACTTGGAAACATAGTGGAGACTCAGTAAATATTAGTTTCCTCTCTTGTTCAAGAAATAGCCTTTGTGAACCTCATTTTCTTAGGTCTGAAAGGGGTTATTATACTGATGCCATTATCTTAACATTATTAGCATTATTTTAATCAAAGCATATTTGCATTGCATTAAAACTACCTATGTACATTGAAAATGCCTGTTATATACAAAATACTGTTTAAAATTACAAAGTAGACACTTCTGTGTTTTTAATTAAGAATGGAGTAAAAACTACTTTATTGAAGGATTTGATCGAGTTTCCTGGTAACATTTAGAAATCAGTTTTCTAATTTATTTAGATCTTTTTTATTTGACAGTCAACAAAATATTAAAGCAGGAAATGAAATCAGTATTGCTTTGCAATTGTATTTGAAACAGTATGATCAAGAAACCTTGTTGTATGAGGAAGAGTTGAAGAAAGTCATGTATTTGGCCAGAGAAGACTAAGAAAAAATACTGTGTCTAACATTTGGAAGAATTTCATATAAAAATAGATCAGGCTGATTCTTACTTTTTTCAGAAAACAAAACCTGTACCTTATTTTTTGAGTCAGATTTTGATGTAAGTTGAAGCTAACCATCAGAACTGGCACACAATAGAATGGGTGGTAGGAAGTACTCCACTGCTGGAACTGTTGAAACAGACCGGGTAACCACCTGCTGGAGGTACTAGAGAAGTGAGTTCTCTAGTGCTTTCTAAAGTCATAAAATACTCGTATGTATCTGATTGGGATAGTAAGGATCATCCAGGTGTTACTAGTCAGTTTCACTGCTGTTGTGTGAATCACCTGCATCAGTCCTGGATGAGTTGTTCATTTAAAATATAAAGTGTCCTCAGCCTCACCTTGACCGCCTAATCATATTCTTTCTTGGTGGGTTGTAGGACTGTGCTTCTTGCATTTCTCAACCAGCATTTGGGAACCACTGGTCTGGCCTCAGCCCCTCATTATACAGGTGGGGTTGCTGCGACTCAGGCTAATTAAGGGACTTCCGAGTGGCTCCACAGTGAGCTTGCTGGTGCAGCCCAGGCCCCTGATTACAGTTCAGTGCTCCTTCTGTCCTTCTCTACTAACTATGTTCTCCAATTACCTGAAATAAAATACCGCTTTCGTGGGGAGTTTTCAGGTCGGCATTTGCAGTTTTGTCCACAAATTAAATTTTGTGTCTGTAGATCCTTTCTGAATTTTAAATGTTTCTTCCTGTCCCCTTTAATGTGGTCCCACATAATTTTACCATGAAAGACAGAAGGAAGATTTATTTTCTTTTTCAGGATAACTACTTTTCAGAACAGAAATAAAATAATTATTATCAGAATTATCCAACACTTTTGCAGATCAAGAAATGAAGGCTGCAGAGGTTAAGTTGTAACCTAATTAGTGGCAGTATCGCTTCCAAAAGTTGAATTTTCTGATCCCCAATTCAGTGCTATTTCCACTATTCCTCATTAAAGATTGGTGTGGGTTGTTACTTTGTATTAATATAATTAATACGTATTTCTCATTGCTGCTAAACCATGTATGTATACATAATTTGCATACAGTCTTGGAACCAGACTGAGCAAGCATGGTCTGGGGATCCCATCAAATATAAAGGATGGAAACACTCCAGCGAGAGTTTTGAAGATAGTGTTGGTACAGGATTTCTTGACTCTTTGGGGATTCATGCATCAAATCAGCAAATGTTTACTGAGCATCTGTTAGGTGCTAGGCCCCACTTTGGATCTGAGCTACAATAATTAACAAAATAGACAACACCCCCCCCCCCCCGCCCAAGAAAAAGTTTCTCGGGACTTACACTCTAGTCAGGAGGATGGGGTGGGGGGTGGAACTGGTTTGCAGCTTTAAAAGGTTGCCCAGAGAAGGACGTAAGGAAGCAAGCCGCGTGGGTATCAGGGAACAGCATGTGAAAAGGCTCTGACACAGGCGTGCTTGGCGTGTTTGAGACACAGGAGAAGTGTCTGTGACTGAAGCAGAGCAAACGAGAGAGAAAGGAATAGGAAATTACAGCCTCAAGGGCTAACCTAAAGACCTAGGTTGTTTTACTCTGAGTGATGTGGGTCTGAGGGTTTTAGGCTGAAGAGTAGCTTTTAGCAGCATCACTTTGGCTTCTTTTTGGAGAATAGAACAAGGAGGGCAAAGATGGGAAGCTGGGAGGCCAGGTAACAGGTTATAGGAATAATCCAGGTGAGAGATAATTGCTTAGACCACTGTAATAATAGTCAGATTCTGGATATATTTTGAAGTTCAAGGCCTTAGAATTCGTTGATGGATCGGAACCATGTACCCGTGAGAGTGAGGGAGCAAGGGATAAGATGACTCTGGAGTTTTTGGCCTGAGCAACCAAGAGAATTAGTTACGTTTTATTGAAATAGGAAGGCTTGTGGACATTCAAATTTGAAGAGAAAGATCATGGACACATTAGGGTTTTGTCATATATCCAAGAATACCTGTTGAGTAAGCAGTTTTATATACAGGATTGGAGTTCAGGGAAGAAATCCTGGCCAGAGAGAGCGAGCGGTCTATGCGGTCCAGACTGTTGCTGGAACCACCCAACATACGTGAATTTAAGCAGTTAGACTGTTGAATGCGTCCGGTCTCATTTACCATGTAGTTTCTAGCTTACCGTACTAATCTTTATCGGGTATATTTTTCAATAAAATGTCACAAAGCGACATCTGCCAAATGTATGCATAATTTAAATGTGATATAATTTTAATTTTATTTGACTTGTTAAATGTTATTTAACACAAAATAGAAATATAGTTTAAAGTTTTAGAAACATTTTGCTATACAGGCCTAATTTTTATCTTGGCTTTGCCTTAAAGTATATAGAAATTTCTGATACTGTTTCTAACATTTACCTGAGATCCAAATAGTTATTTATGTTCTGGTCTGCCTTTTTTCATTCTATGTTCTATCTCCTAAAATGCTTGATAAAAGGTATTTTTCCATATTTTAACAATTATATACTGTGTGTTAATAGCATTTTTCTATTCCTTTTTAAAAATCAGTAATAATGAAAAAATAAAACATAAAACATGTATATTACTTTAAATTAGAAGTGTCTATAGTAGCTATAAATGTAGTTATAATACATAGTATATAAAGTAGTGATACATTGAAATACATTTCACTGTCTTTTTACTATAGAGAATTACATAGGGTATTTTTTTTAAAGATTTTGTTTATTTATTTTTAGAGAGAGGGGAAGGGAAGGAGAAAGAGAGGGAGAGAAACAGCAATGTATGGTTGCCTCTCACATGGCCCTCACTGGGGACCTGGCCTGCCACCCAGGCATGTGCCCTGACAGGGAATCGAACCTGCGACCCTTTGATTTGCAGCCCGCGCTCAATCCACTGAGCTAAACCAGCCAGGGCTACATAGGGTATTTTTATTTTTTATATCAAAATTTAACCATAAGCACTTCTAAAAATATTTTAAAGTGGGCATTACTATATATAAAGGAGATTAAGACATTTATAATAAAATTACTCAGTTATTAAGTGATTTAATTAAAGCTGCATTTTAATGAAGTTAGCATAGTTATCCTTTACCCAAAATGGGTGTCTCCTTATACTAGTGTCCACACATATTTATAATGTAGACAGAGAGGAACAACCTATCACAAAAAGCCACATCAAACCTTGTGAGGAATGTAAATTAATAAATCAGAGTTTATGGTGTTTATACTAATTGATCAGAATGAGTGGAGATTGCTCATTGTAAGTTTTGTCAAAGGTTAGTTTTGAACCAGGATTTGAATCTGTATGAGGGAAACTGAGCAAAATAATCAAACTTCAAATTAATTACTTTTTAATTGGTCATGTGTGTGCATATACATGGATGTGAATATTTTAAATTTTATGTGAATCCTCTCAGCCTAACCAAAAAGCTACAAGGCGAGTAGTCAAGGACAGTGGTCGGGGGTATGTGTAGAAGTAAAAGGAAAGGACCCAGCTTATTAGATAGAACCTGTCTTTCCTCAAGTTTGTTGATAAAGTGGGGATGTTTCTCAGGTTTTTATGATGGGTAGATGAGATGATGTTTGTGACAGGTAATCTGGAAGTACTGCTGAAATGTTTGATAGAATTACTCCATGATAGGAAAGAAGACGTGAAGTTATTGTAGAGTCTACATAAATACTTTTAAAAATAAGAGTGTTCCAAATAAGGCTTCCTGTGTCATCATTATATCTCAGTTTTCAGTTATTATTGCACGTATTATGAAAAGCAGGTTCCTGATTTGAGCAAGAAACGGAGCTAAACTCCAGATCTTTCCAGATCTTTCTAAAATCCAGCTCCAAACCTCCCCTATTGTTCTCTCTTCATCCACTTCTAAAAATGGACATAATAATGCACAAAGGTACTTAAATCAGCCTCCTCAAGGATATTCTTTCTCTTAAGAATTCCAAGGTTATTTGTTTTACATGATCATTGTAAGGGGAAATTCTAACATTTTAAATTATTCACATGCTTTTTAGTTTTTCCTTTTAAGAATAATAACTGTTCTGTGTAGGTTTTTGAAAATGGTTTAAGAAAAAAAACATTTTTAAAGAATTCTCTAGTATAGTTTAAAGGAGCTCATATTTTTGAAGTATAATTATGTGGTTTTGATTTTCATAATTAGTACATTTATTTCTTACCCTTTTTTAGTCTTTGTTCATATTCTAATTTTACTATTAAGTCAGCTACTATTTTCTACTGTTTGCTATTTTTTAATCTAAAATTACTTCACACAACAAATCAATGTTTTTTTTAATTTGTGAAGATACTTGTAAAATATGCAGTGTATTATCCAGTTACTAATTATTCTCTAAATGGTGCTGCCAGTCTCCTCAGGTGAGTGCTTCATTAAAACCATCAAGTTTTATGGTATCCACTTGAAAGAATGTAGAGAAAGAAATTTATCAAAATTTTCTGTTTACAAGTAAATCAAACGGATATTTCTGAATAAAATTTTGGTTTCTAAACCACTATCTTAGTGGTAGATGAATAAATAACAATTATAGAAATGTAAGGCAAATATATTTTCCCATCAAAATTAAGACTTTTTAAAAGCTTTTATAAAATAAAGGTAGCTAGTAAATTTGATGAGAGTAAATGTTTATCACTTCATTGCCTTCTAGAGAAAATATCACTATGCCAAGTTCCGTTGTTTGTTAATGTGGATTTTTCTTTAATTTGAGGCACCTGTGAAAATAATAAAATTTTCTCATTCCTCTTTGATAGAGCTGGAGTGGACCAGAGAAATTGCTTGCTTTAGATGAACTTATTGATAGTTGTGAACCAACCCAAGTAAAACATATGATGCAAGTGATAGAACCTCAGTTTCAACGAGACTTTATTTCATTGCTCCCTAAAGAGGTAAGGATGAGCAATTATATTCTTCATTTCTTGCTATTTGAGAACATAATTCAGTAGCTCCCACCTTTAAACACTGTGATCATGCCCCTGGCTGGTGTGGCTCAGTGGATTGAGTGCTGGCCTGTGAACCAAAGTGTAGCCAGTTTGATTCCCAGTCAGGGCACATGCCTGGATTGCGGGGCCGGGTCCCCAGTAGGGGGTGTGCAAGAGGCAACCATGCATTGATGTTTCTTGCCTTCTCTTCCTCCCTACCCCTCTCTGAAAATAAATAAAATCTTAAAAAAAAAACAAAACAACACTGTCATCCTAACTCTGGTATTCACTATTGGTGGTTTACCACTTGTAATTAGTGCTAGAAAAGGCTGTAAATAATAACCTGCCATAACTTAATATAATTTTCAGATTATACTTATGAGCTGAGTGACTTTTTTCTACCACTGGAACAAGTCACATATGGGAGTAAGCTATTCAGTTTCATTAATTTGATTGTTTACCAAGGTTTTTTCCCAGATTTTTGAAACCCAATCTTTAGTTGTCTTGGTATGTTCATTAGATTTTTTTTTAATTCTGATTTTATTAAAACAGCAATTTTTTTTTGTTATTTATCCTAAGTCCCTTCAAAACTAATAGTTTTATGATTCTATAGAATTGTAGTTCTCTGTTACTTACATTATATAATTACTGTATTTTGAAATATATGGAATTTCACATATATGTCTTTTTCTACAAATCATTCCCCTTTTTTCACATACATATATACAAACACACACACACAATTACAGATTTCCTATACCAGCTTCGTTCTTATGACATTTCTTTTGGAATCATTTGTGCCCATTTGTTTTTCATATCTTTGTGTAAGCTGACACTGTTTTTTAACTGTAGGTTAATTATGATCATGGGCATTCTTGACTGTATAAATGAAGCATAGTTTAGTTGTAATTTTTTATTGATGTTATAGGCTACATAGTTTCATTTTTTCATCAAACAGAAATAATATAACATTAAATAATGGGAGGATTGAGTATAGAAGAGGGGGTGGGTAGGGCAGGGGAGAGTAATGGAGGAAAAATGGGGCCAACTGTAACTGAACAAAAATAAAAAAAATTTTAAAGAGTATAACATTGAAAAATTAACGTCCCCATATTTTCACAAAGTACGTATGTGCCACTGTTATGCATGACAGCTAAGCAGGCAATATAAAGTGGTAATGTACAGTTGCAAATGATCCTGAAACTTCCAAGTTGAAGAAAAAGGAGTCAGTTTTTTCAGATAACCATTCTAAATATTCTAAAGGTATTTAAGATAGTCCCAATAATAATTTCAGATTGGATATGAATAAAATAATTTTATTGTATTTAATTTATGAAACTAATCATAATTTCAGGGAAAAAAGCAAAGTAAAAAAAATACCTTATTTCTGAAATGTTTCTTCTTTGGAGTGATTTTTTTAAAATGACATTGTCCCAGAAAAAACTTTCACTCTTGCTGGCTCATTCTAAAACTGAGTGTCCTTTGAATAGATTTGACTTATGAAAGTGACATAAGCTCTTTTTGCCTCTAGAAGGATATTAATTATAGGAAACACTTTTTATAAGTTTTGACTGAAAGTGAATTTGTTCACCTTTGATATATTCTTCATAGTTTCCCTTGATATCCTCCTTACTTTAGTAGATAGTATTTTTGTTAAAAGATAGACTTTCTCTTCGTCTAGTTTGCCCCCCTTATCTCTGAGATCGATGAGTTTTTGTTTTAGCTTTGTATTTTCACTTCTTAACACACAAAAATATGATTTCAAATAAGAAGAATGGGAAAGTATTTTTAAGAGTCTAAGAATTAACCACAAATGAAAAATTTTTTGGACTAATGTTGTTGTTTTTTCAAGATTGCTGAGGAAAAGAAGTAAAGCTAGGTAGGAAAATGAAAGTGAGCCCTGACTTAGAATATATCTCAGAATCTCTGTTTTCCCTTTTTGCCCCAACCACTGGAAAAATTTTTCCTGCTTTGAAAGATGCTTTATTTTACGTCCAGAGAGATGATGGCGTGGGTCTGAGTCCCTAAGGAAGTAAGCGTGGTCTTAGCGGAGGCTGAGCGCTGCCGTCACTCACAGCACGCCCTTCGTGTCAGGGAACGGACACGTAATCATTTTGTGTAGTTCTTCCAACAGATCTCAAAGCTTTTTACCAACATCTACTTACTAATCTCAAAAACTTGGCCGAAAATCTCCCTAGTCTCATTTGGAGGCCTCTGATAGACAGCATTTCTTTCTTTTTTTTTTTTTTTAGTAAATAAAAAGCATAGAAAAAAGCATAGTGATCCAGTAGATGACTGAGAACAAAATCTAGATTCTTAACATAAGATCAGCCACCGTTTTCTTACTCTTTCACTCATTTAATCCACTGAAATTACAGCAATTCTGGAAAAGCTTTAGCTACTTTTAAGTGTAATATGGTGATATATAGGTTATAGAGAAGAACAAAAAATAGCAACTGTCATTGAAATTAAAGGTTTGCACAAGGAGAAGGTAATTATCTGAAATAGATGTTCAATTTAAGAGCTTCTATCTGTTGAAAGTGGTCCTTAGAATTACTAATCTAGGTTTTACCTTTAAGATAAATGAATAGAAAATTGTATTAGCTAGGTCATTTGACTTGGCTGTAAGAACTTTATAACCCCCTACTATGTAGAGATGTAGTTTGGGACAATGCCCGTTCCCTGTCCCCTGTAAGGAATCCAATATGACAAACCCTTGCTTGCTTCGAGGAACTGGTATACTTCCCCATAATACACACTAAGAATTGTGTAAGTAATTGCTGTTCCCTTTTTGCTTGGCAATTTAATTTTAAAACCATGTAAAATATTGTTGCCAGCATATTTGTGTTCTACTTTTCCCTGAGTTAAACTTTCTTTTCTGATTTATTTTTTCTGGTTCTGATTTTTTTAAAAGCATATCTTCCTTTTTCGCTGTGTGTATTTTCTGTAATACCTCGATGTTTTCATGGAACTGGCTAGGTGTAAATAGACAAACATTTAGTATATGGAAGTTCATGGTTGACTTCCTTTGCTATGTTAAAGGAAAAGTGTGCCAGTTTACCTATGGAGTTAGCAGTTCAACCTTGTTTAGTGCCTCAACGTTTCTTTACATTTCTCTGTAATGCATGAAGACATGGGACTAGATGATCTTTTAATCACTGGTAATGAAGGAAGTTTTACTTGTTGACTTCAGGATATATTTCAAATCTAAGCTGCTCTGGATTTTTTCCCTAGCCTTTAAAATCCATTCTGTAAGTTACCTGATCTCTACTTCAGCTAGATAACTAAAGCAAAGAATAGACTTTTTCATATGGCCATTCTGAATATCTTGAGCATAAAATAGCATCTCTTACACAAATACAATTTTGTGCTTAATAATTTCTGTTATATATCAATTTCACAGTTTCTCATGGAAGATTAATAATATGGTGACATTGCATTATATTACTGTTACACTGACTATAAGCAAACTTTCCCAGGCTTTGATGGGTTATAATTTCAAAATTAAGTGGCTTATGAAGTATCCATTAAAAAACAACATTGTTGAGATATATTATTCAGTATGTACAATATATTTGTATATGTGTATGTATATATACACATGTACATACAGTGTTGAATTTATTTGTACCTTAGTAGTTTAAGTGACTCAGATCCTATATATGGTACTGAATGATCTTTCCTGACAGACGAAAAAGAATTATTCCACAAAGTTTTCTGCTGTCAACAGTAGTATTAAATTGAATACTGACTAGTTGAAGTACTTTCTATATAGAACGTGCTCAATAAATTTGTGATTAATGGTGAATTCCATGTATACAAAGTCATTGGGAAAGCATATATCATGTAATTTTTATCTAGCATTGGAAAACAAATCATACTTTTACTCCCTTAGAGGGTCCTTGACCCTTTACATGGTAGTTTGTTTTAAATCCTTGTAATTTAATTTATGTGAAAACTAAACTTTATTGCTCTGTTTCTTTTTCCTTTTTCTATTGCTCTGCTTAGATCATTTTTGTCCTGACATAATATAAATATCTGTGTGATTTCTGTGGCTAATTGAGTAAGCATACTCAGAAGCTTTCATTCTGTTTATCTTCTTTTTCCATCTCCTTTATTTATTTGAATTGACTGTATACAATGAAAACAAAATTGATGGTTTGCAAGTATTGGAAACAAAATTTTAAAATCAATCCTATACCAAAGAGCTGGCTCCAATATATAACTATATCTGGCCCATTAAGAAAATCCCCTTAAGCAGTGTAAAGTAATTATCACCCAATTACTTTTATATGTCTATGGAGAGGGTTAGTAATTGACCCCTTTTGTGATTTACAATAAAGGGTGTAAATGTTTGAAAAAACACTTTGATGTGATGAAGAACTAATAACTATATCTATCAGAAATGCTCTGAAATTATACCACACAGAATATCAAGAAACCTCATTTCTTACTTTACATCCTGCTTTCAATTAATTGATACTGGACTGAGGAGAGAAAAAAGACAAAATTTAAACAACTAATAAAGTAAGGTGAATCGGTAGCTAGGTAGGTATGCAGGTAGGAGGTGCGTGGGTGGGTAGGTAGATCGAATTCTTGAGTTGGGACGCACAATGAAGGCCAGAGCAAAGGCTGGGAGGTTTGCCGAGAGGCCCTTGAAGAGCGGAGGAGTTAGCGGAGGAAGGTCCATAAAAACCAAGTGAGTGGATTTTTTAAAGCTGGTATATATTTGTTAAGATCAAATATTAGAAGGTACTACCTTTCATAACTTTAGAAAGTAGTGTGTGGAATTATATTACATTTATCTGTAAGTACTTTGTCCATAGAGAATAATTCATTTACTGTTTTTATACATGTAAAAATATGGATATACTGTGCTTTTTCTTTTCGTAGCTGGCACTTTATGTGCTTTCATTCCTGGAACCCAAAGACCTGCTACAAGCGGCTCAGACATGTCGCTACTGGAGAATTTTGGCTGAAGACAACCTTCTCTGGAGAGAGAAATGCAAAGAAGAGGGTAAGGATTGCATAGAGAAAATGTGTTTTGAAAAAGCAAAGTGATTCTGAAAACAAATAGAAAAATAAAAATAAGTTTTATGTGCAAGTAGAATAAACTGGTGGATAAAAGAAAAAGAAAACTTTCTGCAGCCTATCAGAGAATCAAGAATGAGTCTTCATTTGCATTTGCCTACTTACATAAAACCCACACGCCATTCCGCACGTTCGAATGAGCCGAGCCCGCAGCCAGTGCCTTCAGTGAACGCTCTAATAGCACATATATCTGATTTGCTTCTCAGTCTCTGGTAGAAGTAATACACAGTAAAAAGTAAAGATGAGGGTAGGATGATTTAAGGAAAATTCAAAGCTATGTTAGCAATTAAATACTCAATACAGGTATATCCTCATGCTAACTATTATACTTAGTATGAAGTTTTGGACACCTCTTATGAACTGGACTAACTGCTGAGGATATAGTAATAAACTCCCATTTTTCATCCCACTATGGAGCTTATGTTCTGGAAACCTGTAAAGAAAGAATTCCTTTCTTAGTAGAGGAGTAGGTATCATCCATATTAATTTATGAAAAGACTTCGCCCCCCCAGCAGTCCTCTAGAAAAATACTATTTTTTAAAAAATATGTAAAAATGTGATTTGCCTCTGACAAGCAACATTAATGAGAAAGAATTTTCGAGCATGAGACAGATACTCCAGCGGTTGCCCCACCTCATGGAGGTTGCCGTGCGCGGCGGGGCACAGGTGAGGGGAGCCTGGGGGTGTCCAGCCCTGCCTGCGCCCAGCTTGCGGCTTGGACTCAGTGGAGAAACCATCTCTTAAGTGTCTGTGTACATAAAGTGGGATGAGTCATCCCTGCCTTAGCTTCTCTCACGGAATCATTATCTTAATTACTTTTTAGAAATAATGGTAACATTTACATAAAATTTTAACCATTTTTAAGAGTGCAGTTTAGTAGTATTAAGTACATTTACACTGAGCCATCGCTACCATCCATCTGCAGAACTTTTTTGTCTCGCCTGGCTGAAACGCCATGCCCACATGTCAGTAACTCCCTGTCCCTGCTCCCTGCAGCCCCTGGCAGCCAGCCTTCCACTTTCCGTCTCTGTGAATCGAACTGCTCTAGGCACCGTGTATAAGTGGAATCACATGGTATTTGTCTTTTCATGACTGGCTAATATTACTTAACACAGTGCCTTCAAGGTCACCAACGTGGTAGCGTGTGTTAGAATTTTATTAAGATTGAGTAATATTCCCTTGTTATGTATATGCCACATTTTCTTTTTCTCTTTATTCGTCGGTGGACACTTAGGTTGCTTCTACTTTTTGGCTATTATGAAAACTGCTATTATGAACATGGGTACAAATATTTGTTCAGGTCCCCCTTTTCAGTTCTTTTGGGTATATGTCCAGAAGGGGAATTGCTGGGCCATGTCATAATTCTGTGTTTGGCATTTTTGAGGAGCCGCCGTACTATTTTCCAAAGCGGCCACACCATTTCACATCCCCACAAGCATCTCATAATGGTTCCAGTTTCTGCACATCCTCGCCAACATTTCATGGAATCATTCTGAGAAAAAAATGAAGTGGTTAATATAAAAGAACACCATACAAAATACAAACTTTACATTGTTTTGTTTTGTTTTGCAATAAAATAGTGTTAGAAATTTGACAGTGTCTAATTTTGGTGGTTTTCAGCATAGAGAAAAATAAGATACATTATAGAATGTGTAATATTTATTTTGGGTGAAGGTCATTATATTCTCTTAACTCTTTAAAACAGGTATTGATGAACCATTGCACATCAAGAGAAGAAAAGTAATAAAACCAGGTTTTATACACAGTCCATGGAAAAGCGCTTACATCAGACAGCATAGAATCGATACCAACTGGAGGCGAGGAGAACTCAAGTCTCCTAAGGTAACTGAACTCGTGTGCTTCGCAGCCGAAACCGTGCATCTCTGTCAGCACCTAGTGTGTTTTCCCACTTCTTGGCAACCAGTGTAACTTGACACTATCTCCAGTAGAAAGAAAACAATATATTTTAACCTGGAAACATAATCGACAGTACCCTTCTATTGCCCGTCTCTAGTCTGACCGCGCATTGTCTTGCATAAAAGATGAGTTGATTTGCATGTACTTCTGTCTTATGTAAATGAACATTGCTGAATATCCTGTGGAATTCTGTGTCATGTAGATTCTACCTACGCATCTGCTTCCTCTCTGACCACGTAGCCCACATGCAATTTTTGAAGAGTCCCCATGTTTTGTTTTGTCTTATTTTGGTGGCTTTTATATATATTCTTTTTATAAATTTAACTGTTACTCTGACTCTTTGTCTTAAAATATTTCAAATATATAAAAAAGAAACAAAAATGCTTGACATTCTTAGATATAGTTTTATAACTGGAAGAGAGCAATTTAGGGAGATACTGTTTAATTCCTATGTGTATTATGGCAGGTTTACTTTTTTATAAGTTTAAAAGTTGGTCATTATTGTCGCTTTTGTCTTCTTAGTTAATAGGTGCTTTTGGTTTTGTGTCAAATTGTAAAACTTACACGTATATTCTCTTGGTTTAAACACATAAAATAGAGGACTATAAAGTACATTTGTATTTGAACCATCTTCATGAGGTCTTAGTAAAGTTATAACAGTTGATGTCTCAAGTAGAAATAATAGAACACGAAAACAATAAAATGTTTAAAACTTGACTCATCAGCCAGGAATGATGATGCTTCATGTTTCATATAAACTTTAATTCTAGAAATAGACTACAGATTACTGCTCCTATTTATGGCTTCAGTTTTCTCTTCACCAGTATTTTCAGAAACCATTTCAAACCTTCCTAATCTGCACCTGTACCCCGTAGGTGCTGAAAGGACATGATGACCATGTGATCACGTGCTTACAGTTCTGTGGTAACCGAATAGTCAGCGGGTCTGATGACAACACTTTGAAAGTTTGGTCAGCGGTTACAGGCAAAGTAAGTTCACGTCTTTCTGCACTTCACGAGTCACTGTTTTGTGCGTGTCTTTGCAAGGATCAGCCACTGGAAGGAAAACAAGGATTCATTTTGACCCTACCTTATTTTGATAGCAAATACCAGAGCTTCTGACTTAGCGTCTTCCTTGGCGTGCAGATGGTGTTTCTCATGACAGGGATGTTGCTAGTTTCTTCTTTATTTAAGTAGCTTTTCCATCTCTGTGATGTAGCTATTAAGATTTTACAGATTTTGCTTTATCTTTTTCTTGTCTCAATTTCCCCCACCTTTTTAACCATCTAAATTTTATCTCCTTCCTTTTAAATCTTCTTGAAGAATATGAGTTGAGGGATATTTGTTTTTCCTTGTAAAATGCTTTGTTGATAACCTACTTACAGTTTAGAGGTTACATAAATCACGTTAATTCAGACTTATTGCAAACCCTCTGATGTGGAAGTAAAGCAGACTATTTAAATAGGAGCTTGAAGAAAAGAGCAGGCCAAGCAATGAGTTTCACTGCATAAAATACTAAACCTCAGCTGTTCTCTAGTGAGCACTTACTTATATATCTGTCTGATGGAGAATATTTTCATGAATGGACCACCTGAAAAATAATGGAAGAAAGTGTGAGGACAAAACCTATGTCTTTTAAAATGTCTTATAGCATGTTGATTCTTGGGCAAGAATCTTCTAAATATTCCAAGTTAGATGTTAACGTTTTTTAAAGCAGCTTCATATTTCCATAGTAAGATTAGTTTTGGAGTGACTTCAGGGCTTTAATGTCTGTCTTTACATGTCTCGAAGAACCTTACCTGGATGAAGTGTGGAATGTAGCCACACCCGACCCTGGCGGCATTCTTTCATGGAATCCGCTCGCAGGGATGAAACCGAGTTGCGGCGTTAGTATTATTTCTTCAGAGAGGCCAGGCTGGAGCTTTCAGACTTCAGTAATAAACGTTGACTGGCTCTGTGCTCATTCCTCAGCTGTGTGTGCGTGTGTAATGTGTTACGCTACTGAATCAACACAGCAGTAAATAGTGGTGGGGCCATGCTGTAGTGATGTGAGGAATTATTTTGGATATGCCAAACAATCCAATTGAGTACATAGAACTTTACTTCAAATTTCAATGAACTACTGAAATGTTATGTAAGTCATTTTTCTTTCTAGCCCAAAGTAATCATCTTAAGTGTTTTTCCAGTGTCTGAGGACTTTAGTGGGACACACGGGCGGAGTGTGGTCATCACAGATGAGAGACAATATCATCATCAGTGGATCCACAGATCGGACGCTCAAAGTGTGGAACGCGGAGACCGGGGAGTGCATACACACCCTCTACGGGCACACGTCCACTGTCCGCTGCATGCACCTCCATGAAAAGAGGTGAGCGGGAGGCCGTGGCGGTTGGGATTCCCCGTCCGTCCCTTGTGAATTCAGGGCCTTTTGTGTGGAGTTCCACTAATGTAATACTTGAACAGTGTCTAATAAAGAGATAGTGATAATGTGTTCTTAAATTAGACTTTAATTATTAGATTACAGATGCTTCTGTGTTAGGAAAGCAACAGTGTATTGGCTTAAAATTGGGAGTTATCTTTAAATTTCCCTCCTTGTTTATTAGTGTTGTTGGCTTCCTCCTTGAAATGCTCTTCTCTCTAATCTTGCATAATGTCTTATGTTATTGTTCTGCATCTTGAGGACTCATCATTTTCAGAAACATTTTGTTTCTTTTCTTTTTGCTACTCATATTTCTGCTAGTGGGACAAATTCAGCTATTCGGGCTTCATCTCCAAGTCTTTTAGATGATGCACCCATCCCACTCCCACTCCGTCATGCCCCCTGTATCTGGGCAAAAGCTGAGGCCTGTGGTGTTTAACTTGCTCTTATTCCCTGTCACCTGCACTATGACGCAGCCTTCAGACCTGGGCTTCTCGCCTTTGCCACAGGTGGCAGAGAACTCTCCTCTAATCATGATGGCATCACTGCCCTTTGGCAGCCTTCTGTTGCCTGCCAAATGAAGGACAAAACCCTCAGTCCAGTTTTCAGAATGGATTCGGCCAAACCTGACAGCTTGCTTTTTTTCTCTCAGTGCCGTTGCTGTTGGTCTCATCTCCTACACAGCCCTCCTATTCAGAGTCCTGTCTTCTGTTGGCATGTCTTCAGGGGCCGCCTGCTGAGACAAATGTGATTTCTACTCCATCTGCCAGAAAAGGCCTTGGCGAAGGGTCTCCATAGTGAATCCACTCCACCCTTTACCTTTAACTCTGCCCATAGCATCTTCTCTATTAAGAACCATCACATTAAGCAGATCTCACACTAGATTGGCGAAGAGAAAGTACCTTTTTAATTGACATCTGAATCTACTTTGAAAAGTGTGCTCTACTATTAAAATTTGGGAGATTGGTATCAAGAGACCTTACATCTCAGTTTCTATGTGTTCTGACTTAAATCTCTCAAAGCTTCCATTCTCTGCTCCTCCAGTGTGGGAACTGCGGCCTTTCCTTATCCCTTAGCAGTGACACGAAGGTGCCCGAGGTTTCTGCTGTCCTTTGTAGTCCGGGGATGGTCACTGTGCTTGTGCCACACTGGCCCACAGAAGGCAGGACTTCAGTAACGTTGGTTCAGACTTGGAAGGATTTCTGTCGCCTCAACATAACGTATCTTCTAAAATCTGTATATCTTATTGTGCCTGTATCCTGTTGAATATTTATAAATATAAGCATATGCAGCCTTTGAGGACATACCTAAAACCGGTTCATTTTACCAGAATATCTGGTGTGGAGTGCATGTCCTTAGCTGTTTAAATTCCAAATTCTCATTTGCTGAACAACCTAATCACAGAGGGAATGTTCATGTGTTCATCGTTAGAATTTTGGGAAATGGCGGAAAGAATAAAGAAGAAAATGTTTTGTTTTTTTTTTAAATACTACCACCCAGAGTTCTCCCATTAACATTTTATACGTGTCGTGTACATTAGTGTTTCAAGATCTCACTGTATACAGTGTATTTAGAGCTGGCTGCTTTTGCTGCTGCTGCTGCTCTTCCTTCTTCTTTTGAAAATACAACATAATAGTTTTCAAATTGTTCCACCAAACCCCCAGGAACTCCTCAATCTCTGATGGGTGGAGGAACCAAAAAGGCAGAATCCTGGGCTTCCCAACTTCCCGCCCCAATCAGAGTGACTCACATGTGTGTGTTCATGTATCAGGGTTTTATATAGTTCTCTGGAAAAAGGAGTTCCTAAAGAGAAGAACAGGTTTAATAATCACTGACTTTGTGTATCATGCTTTTTCGTGTTACTACAAATCCTGATACTTGTGTTTCTTTCTCTGTTTTCCACCCTACAGAGTTGTTAGCGGTTCTCGAGACGCCACTCTTAGGGTTTGGGACATTGAGACAGGCCAGTGTTTACATGTATTGATGGGTCACGTGGCGGCAGTTCGCTGTGTTCAGTATGATGGCAGGCGGGTTGTTAGTGGAGCGTACGATTTTATGGTGAAGGTGTGGGATCCGGAGACTGAGACCTGTCTACACACGTTGCAGGGGCATACTAATAGAGTCTATTCATTACAGGTAAGCGACCCCATCTCCCCCACCCCTCGGATGCTCTGCTAATGAATCACAAGATAGTTTTACTCAGATAACCACTGTCAAATTGTTGACCCAGTCCAAGAAAGATGAATCAGATTATCTGTTGTTTACGTATGCTTTAAAACTGGCAGGAAGAAAGCATAAATTTTGAAATTATTTGTATGATTTGTTCTCATTTTTCTATGATCCATTTTCCCTCTAAAATACAAATATTTGTCTTAGAACCTGGGATTTTGGAACCTTGAGTTTTGCTATATTAATTAATGGGTAGGTAGTCTCATAGGAGAATAACCTGGATTTTAATAAACTCCTTAGTAGAGGATTAATTTGGCCAAAAGCTGCCCCTTTGCCTCGATAGCTGAGAGCTGATGGACCGTGTAATTGTGGTCCCATTCCCATTCAAAGCAGAAGTGAAACCTTTCTGCATAAACCCGCTCTACTCTCGCAGGGCTGCTGATTCATCATCGTAAAGAAATAAATTTGCCCAAACTAGTTTTTTGTTTACATTTGAACCCAATGTCCTTGAACAGATTGCCATATTTTGAAATAAATTAATAGCAAGTTTAGAAGACAGGCCTCATTTTATTTTCTGAAAGACAGCATTTCCATTAAAAAATTTTTCAATTACTTATGTAGTTCTTTTACCAGTTGTTGCCCATTAGTGATCTGCAAGCTAGTACATAGTCCCAGTTCCGAATGTCCTGTTCTTGGGGTATTTGTTTCTTAGTTGATGGAATACTGACTGTGCCACAGAATATTGACACATAATAAAAATGATTGTTAACTTAGAAAAGGTTATGAATTTGGAGGAGGGGGAATTGGCTGCATTTGTTTTTATGTTTTGTGATACACTCAGAACCTTAATGAATGTAATACTCTTGTTTAAATGAGCTGTTAGATTTAGAAAAGAGGTAGCAACGTTATCATCGATCTGGGAATTCATAGATACTTACTTCTGGTGTGATTGGGAAGCAGGAAAAGAGATGCTGTATAACTTGCTCTTGTTATCAAAATGCCACCTCTTTGCAATTCTCTGTTGGCACGTTTCCTAATTGGCATTTATGTTATTGTGTGTGAAGTTTTTATTTTACACACGATTTTTAGTGGAACTAACTTTTAAACATGAAAGCTCTCTCTAGCCCTTTTCATGCCTTAGGTATTGACGAGCTCACCCTTAGTTGCAAGCTGTGTCGGTAGTCAGCTTCCTATTGGAAATAAAGACTCAAACGGCAGTCCTTATTCAATTCCCCATAGTATGTACTTACTATGTGCAGCCAGGTAATCGGAAAATGATATGTTAATTTTAGGTGTTTTGATTTCTTTCTACTTGTTTCTACATCCTTCTGATAGAAGCTTCTGAGAGTATGCACGGTAGAGCTGCTTGATGACATGCCGTCTCTCTAGGGCCTCCTTTTGTTCCTCCTCCCCCGTAGGGTTAAGGTCAATAAGTGGTATCAGGACGACCCACATGTCAGGTCTGATGAACTGTGTCTGTTGTAGTTTGACGGCATCCATGTGGTGAGTGGATCTCTTGACACGTCCATCCGAGTCTGGGATGTGGAGACGGGGAACTGCATTCACACGCTGACCGGGCACCAGTCGTTAACGAGCGGGATGGAACTCAAAGACAACATTCTCGTCTCTGGGAACGCGGACTCCACGGTCAAAATCTGGGACATCAAAACAGGACAGTGTTTACAAACATTGCAAGGCAAGTACTGCCCCCCCCAACCCCGTTGTGTTTGTTAAAAGGTGGATGGTTAGTCAAAAGGGAAGTACGGAGCTATCGCATCCCAAAAGGAATTACCCTAAAAAAAAAGAAAATGCTTTCTTTGGATAAGCTTATGAGCATGTCCACTGTGGCTTAACAAAACTTAGGCTATCCTTGAGAAAAGTGTGTTAAATCGTGTTTTTAATATAAAACTTAAATTGCATTTTTGATATAAAATTGTTTAATCGCTTTCCGCACTTACAGTTAACTCTACCTAACCTGAAAGAACAATGCGAAGAAAGATCTTGGCTGTATCACAAAAGCAACATTCTCATTTTTTTATTTGAGTGATCATTTTATTTTGAATCTGTAGTCCAGTTTTAAATTAGAGAGCTGTCTTCCTCGGGGAGGTGGGCAGAAGCTCTTTAATCTGATAGGAAACTGCTTCGGCCTCAACTTAAACCCTTAACCGTCCACGTGACCAGGATAGGAGGGAGCGATAGTGTGCACTCAACTAGAGAAAGAGAAGTGTGAACGCCACAGTATGAAGTGAGACATGGCGGTGTGCCCTTAAGTCACGATTAACTTTTTATTGGTCATAGCCCCTAGAAAGTGTTTTTTTTTGTTGTTGTTTTTTTCAGTGAGGCCATCTGGTGGGTCTCACTGCAGCTTTTTACACATTGGTTTTGTCTCTTAGAGTTTTGGAAGAGTGTCCATTCGGCCTTTGCCCTTGACTGGTCAGGTCAAAGCCATAGTGCGGTAGATCTCATGCTCGTTTGCCCATCAGCAGAGTCCACAAAGCTGGACTCTCTACGTCATCAGCAGGAAAGGTTCTCATTTCTACAGCCAGCAGACAAAGTGTGTGTGGGAGCTGACCAAGCTGCTTGGAAGACAGCACTCTTGAAAGTTAATGTTTCAGCCACAAACACCTACCAGATTTGCTTACATTCCTGCCGATCCCAAAATACTCAGAACACAGTTTCTAAACACGCAGCATCGTAACTATTTCATGCGTTGTACGGTCTAACGTAGAAGACTGCAAGTGATAGTGCAGCTAACTCATAGCCGTGGTTTCTAACCAGTAGTTCGATTCCTTTGGTTTTGCCTAGGTCCCAACAAGCATCAGAGTGCTGTGACCTGTTTACAGTTCAACAAGAACTTTGTCATTACCAGCTCAGACGATGGAACTGTAAAACTCTGGGACTTGAAAACGGGTGAATTTATTCGGAACCTGGTCACATTGGAGAGCGGGGGGAGTGGGGGAGTCGTGTGGCGGATCAGAGCCTCGAACACAAAGCTGGTGTGCGCGGTCGGGAGTCGGAACGGGACTGAGGAAACCAAGCTGCTGGTGCTGGACTTTGATGTGGACATGAAGTGAAGAGCAGAACAGATGAATTTGTCCAAATGTGTAGACAATATACTCCCTGCCCTTCCCCCTGCAAAAATTAAAAAAAAAAAAAAAGAAAAAGAAAAAAGACGAGAAAAAGAAAAAAAATCCCTTGTTCTCAGTGGTGCAGGATGTTGGCTTGGGGCAACAGAGCGAAAAGACCTACAGACTCAGAAGGACAGAGGAAGAGGCGACAAACCGCAACTGACAAGAGAGGCGTCTGCTGTCTCGTCACATAAAAGGCTTCACTTCTGACTGAGGGCAGCTTTGCAAAATGAGACTTTCTAAATCAAACCAGGTGCAATTATTTCTTTATTTCCTTCTCCAGTGGTCATTGGGCAGTGTTAATGCTAAAACATCATTGCAGATTCTGCGAGTCTGTTCTTTTACCGCTGAGATCTAGAAAGGACCTGCGATAACATCAAAACAAGTATGGTTGACTTTCTAATTAGAGAGCATCTGCAACAAAAGTCATTTTTCTGGAGTGGAAAAGCTAAAAAAAATATACATTACTGTGAATTGTTTTTGTACAGTTATCATGAAAAGCTTTTTTCTTTTTTTTTTTTGCCAACCATTGCCAATGTCAATCAGTCACAGTATTAGCCTCTATTAATCTATCACTGTTGCTCCCACATACACTCTTCAGTGCACGCGTTGCTCCAAGGTGGGAAGTTGCCCTGGGTTCGGTGAGTCCCGAGAGGTGGATTTAATTCTCGACGCTGGTGCTAGAAGTAGGTCTTCAAAAACGGGATCGTTGTCCCACCCTGTACTGTACCCCCAGTGGCCAAACTTATTTATGCTGCTAAATGAAAGAAAGAAAAAAGCAAATTATTTTTTTTTATTTTTTTTCTGCTGTGACGTTTTAGTCCCAGACTGAATTCCAAATTTGCTCTAGTTTGGTTACAGAAAAAAGACTTTTTGCCACTGAAACTTGAACCATCTGTGCCTCTAAGAGGCTGAGAATGGGAGAGTTTCAGATAATAAAGAGTGAAGTTTGCCTGCAAGTAAAGAATTGAGAGTGTGTGCAAAGCTTATTTTCTTTTATCTGGGCAAAAATTAAAACACATTCCTTGGAACAGAGCTGCCGCCGCCTGTTCTGTGGAGAAACTTTTCTTTTTGAGGGCTGTGGTGAATGGATGAACGTACATAATAAAACTGACAAAATATTTTAAAAATATATAAAACACGAAAGTGAAATAAAGTCGCTGGTCAGTCTTAGTGTTTTACAGTATTGGGGAAAACAACTGTTACAGTTTTATTGCTCTGAGTAACTGACAAAGCAGAAATGATGCCGTTTTCGCAGTGAAGGCGTCACACGCAAACGAACGAGACGGATGACAAGTCGGTGGTTTGCCTCATTCTCCAAGAGCCACAACTCAAGCTGAACTGTGAAAGTGGTTTAACACTGTATCCTAGGCGATCTTTTTTCCTCCTCCCGTTTATTTTTTTTGTTTGTTTTATTTATAGTCTGATTTAAAACAATCAGATTCAAGTTGGTTAATTTTAGTTATGTAACAACCTGACATGATGGAGGAAAACAACCTTTAAAGGGATTGTGTCTATGGTTTGATTCACTTAGAAATTTTATTTTCTTATAACTTAAGTGCAATAAAATGTGTTTTTTCATGTTAGTATGCCTGTTTCTTCCACTGAGGTAATAATACTAAGTTAAACTACTTAGGGTTTGTCTCTCATATTTAAAATAGCAAAGTCTTGGTTTCTTTGCATCCCCCCGTGTGACTCAGAAATCAATAATACTTCCCGGCCCATTTTATACAGATAAAGTAGGGAGAATGTACTGCGAATGCAGATTTTGTTTCTTTCCCTGGACTCTAAAGGATACTCCACTGTCCTTTTCATACCTATATGCACATTGGGATGTGCATATAGATAGGAGTTCTGGGTCCCCCAAAGAGGGACAGAAGTTACAAAACCTGTGTGACAGTTATAGTTAGAATTCCTATAAAAGTTCATTTTTAAAATTTGATCACAGCTTGCGTACCCATCAGGAACTCTCTCTGCACAATCTGAGAGGCGCCCACTACCCCGGGAGGTGGGGACAGCAAGTCGTCACTTAACGTCAGTAGGTTCCACAACTTTGAGCAAAACGACATACAGCGAAACCAGTCCTACCGCAGGTTCATTGGTTTTAACAAGAGTCGAGTTCCTGTGTCATCTCGTCAGCGTGAAAATGGAACGAAACTGCACACAGTGATGTCATTCGGGGACCTGCTGCGCCGTTCTCCGCGTTGTGCAGGCGGGGGGCGCAGCTGCGGCTCAGGCTGGTTGGGCGATTTGTGGGAAGTCAGGTAACTAGCAGAGTGCCAGAGTTTCTTCAAGAAGAAAGAAACCTGGAATTTAAAGCAACATTTTGGAAACAATAAGTCACATTTGTAGTACCTTCAAGGCTCTTCTATCACCGTTTTATGTAATACATCTAAGTGAAAAAAAAAATCAAGCCAGTTATCCAAATTCTGTAGGCTCTCAAATAGCAGGTTCCCCCCTCCCCATATATGCATCTGTGTGGATATGTGTGTGTATGTATAAATACAAAATCTCCGGTCATCTCAGCTATGCGAGCCACAGACAGACATTAAACCTGGAAGCTACTTAAGGAGCACATTTCTCACACAGTGTGTGTCCTCCACTCACAGGGCCTCCCTTTCCCTAAACTACTACATCAGTACATCCAGGGAGGGCACCCACGCATCTGCACTTAAACTAGCTCCCCAGGTGAGTTACGGGCACAACTTCAAGAACCCCTGTCATAGGTACCTTTCCAGTTGGGTTGTTTGTTTTCTCAGTCCACAGCACATTGAAGCACTCGATCAGGGAAGGCGAAGTGCTGAGGCGAGCAGCCCTGCCCACTTTGGGGTGGACGCTGACCTCATCAGGTGCTTTGGCCTCGCGTTTCCTCATCTTGAATGTACAGACGCCCTGCCTTCCAAAGTGGATGCGGGGGTGAAATGAAAGGTTATAAAGCACACAGCACATTGGTGGCACTTAGGGTTCAATAAAAATGGCAGCTGCTACTAGAACTTGAAGAAAATAGACCCAGATAATTGTAACTCTCTGTATCTGGGAACAATTGAATGTGTTCGTGACTCATTCAGGAATAATAAAAATAGCATTTCCGTGTGTAGTGATTTACATTTTTTAGAGTGGAGTAACGTGGATTTCTCATTGGAGTCTCAGAAACCTTGTCAAGTAGGCTGGTATGGAGCACCTAGGAGTGATTTTTGTGTGCACAGTACTTAGCTGTTCGCTGAATATTATTTTATGAATAAATGAATAATTGTTATTACAGGGGATCTGTTTCCAAAAGGGAAAATGTTAACCTCATTCTAAAGAAACGATTGTCATTATAGTAAGAAAGGTCACGAAAGGAACTCGGCTCTGTAGCCGCCTCAGGGAAGATACTCCCCACCTTATGTAACTGTGCATCTGTAAATCTTCAATCGGAACATAAGCCGTCCTCACATTTAGATGTCACAAGTTCCCAAAGATCAGATATTGCCACAAACTAAAGCCTAAATGGGGACACAAAAGTAACCCATAAAAACCCAAAGCAAAGGGAGATTCCTCTCTCCCTCCCTCTCCCTCCCTCCCCCTCCCTCGCTCCTTGGCATTGTTCATAATTTGACACCCTGAAACTCTCTTGACTGAGGTTCAATAACCACAGTGATTTCAGTATCGGCAACAGCTACAGCACACCAGTTAAGTTAATGTTTCAACCTACCTATTCGTTTAATTTCAAAAAGTAGTTGACATTTAATTATTTGTATTAATTATTTGTAAGCAGTTTTCTTTACACCTTTTGAGCTAGTCTGTCACAGTCTCCTGCCTATTTCTTTGAATTGGTTAGAGTCTGCAATCAAACAACCGAAAAAGACCTCTGTGCTTTCCCCTGGAGAGAAGCGGGGTCCAGGGCAGCCTCCCAGTCCCAGCTGTGCCTTGCTTTCCACCCCCCACCCCCACCCCTGGCGCGCTCACTGCCGCTGTGAAACACAGGGACAGGGTGGAGGAGGGAAGATCCTCCAACTCTGTCCTCCTCTTGCACCTCCTTCCAGTCTACTGAAACCAGAAACAAGCGGCTTGGCAGAGCAGAAGTAGAATCACGTTATTTTTCTGATTCCTTCCCTCAGGTGCATCTTCGTTTTCCTTCTCTCAGTCATCCCCCAAACCCCCAGATCAGGATTGTGACCTGTGCTTCATCAGATTCTTCAGCCATAAGGGGTTCAACTGTGTTCCTTACAACAGTTCTAGGAGAACCTCCTGGGGGGTTTTGTTGTTGTTTTTGTTGTTTTAAGCACCATTTGACAGTAAAAAAGTGCCTTAGTGTTGCCAATGAAGGAATTTGGTTAGAGGCTCCTGATGCAGGTTGTTGCCGTGCTCCCTGCCGCCTGCATGTTGAAGATAGACTGTGTGCACGCAGGTCTGAGAACATACTGGAACCTGGGAATATGCCTCCTGTTCTCAGCGAGTCATCATTTATGAACCTCCCTTAAGCCTTTCTCCTTTTCAACCATTAAAAAAAAGTGGGTCATAGAAAGGGGAGGTGGTGGTGGCCAAGAGGAGCTGTCCTAAGTCTTTTCCGTGATGGGTCAGTGTCTTCTGTGTCTGAAGATGTTGTGTGTGTTCACACAACGTTCTTGGAGTCCTGCATTAAGTACCCACATAGTGATTTGAAAAGCTGACGCACAGTTTGTGACCTTGGCATTTTCTACTGCCCGGGACATAGATTGTAAGTTAGATCCACAGTGGCTGCACCCAGCTCCCTTTCGGTGAGAGTGCTTAACATAGTCACTGAATTGCAGACAAACATAGCATGGCATTGTTCATCAGCCAACAAGTCTCATTATACATTCTCTTAGTACTAGTGGTACCCAGATGAGTGAGGTTCTTGCCAACTTCTTTGCAGGTGGAGGAGACCAAAAATATCAAAAGGTAATTTCAAAGGTCCTTCAGGGAAACGAAAAGCACCAACAGCTAAAAGGACTCAGAATGTACCTTTCCCCAAAGTGCAAAGCATAAATAAATTCTAGATCCAGTTCCTAAGAAGACTCATTGCCGAGACGAAAGGCTGGCGACTTCCCAATTTGCAATTGAGTGTAAAAATAGCAGAGTTTCTATTTTAGATGATCTGATTCTCCCCCAGATTTTTAAGGACAAGGAACCACTGAGTGGACATTTCAATGTTTCATTCTCTGCTTTGGAAAATCTATCCTGGCAAAACCTATGAAGGCTGTTTGTCTTTGGATTTTGTTTTGCTCTGGCAGTAATGCTCTGCAAAAGAAAAATTACATTGAAATCACTCTTGCAAATCAAAGGTTCAAATATAATAGACCACAAAAATATTTTGCCAGTATGTTCTTTTCTAGGAGGTTTGTAGGTTATAAAAGAGACATCAAACCACCACTCACCACAAGAGGAGGGTTATTTGCAAGACTTTTTAAACGTATATTGATGAAGCCCATTAAGACTTCACCAAACCCAATGTCTTACTAATGCAATCAGCAAGACAGTCCAGTCCTCTGCCACCAGGAGCCTTTCAGCTTGAGGACGCGAGCCAGCCCTGCTTGGGTGACTTCAATAAACCCAGCAACGATGCAAGGAGGTAGAGCGGTTAAGAGTAAAACTGCCTACACTGGTAAGGTTCTGGGGACCTGAAGCTTGTAAAGGACCCTCTTAAAAACAAAACGAAATGAAATCCAAAGTGGAGCATTTAGGATGATAAAGATGATAACAATGACAGAAGCCTTGGTAATGCACACCCCCTTTTTCCTGAGATACTTTATGCAAATGAGCAGGCTTTCTCACTTTCACAGGCATGAGGAGAGGCGGGTCACGCAGCAGCTGTATTGGTACATAATACATCCTCAATAAATGTTAGCAGCTATTATTATTAATGAGAAATAGAGCTGTGTTCAGCATCCATCTCAGCCACTTGTGTGACTCTGGAAGATTTTAAAAATTTCTGAACCTCTTTCGTCATCTGTAGGACAGAAAGCAGTTGGGAATGCTGTATACGAAAACACACAGCACCTGGTACAGGGCTCGGCTAATTACGTGCGCGATGAGTGGCAGCCATCCTATCGTCGCTGCCCCCAGCAATAAAGAAACTGGCGACTCTCTTTCAGGCCAGCTTTCCGAGCTTAATCTAGAGGTCTGTCCAAACTGCCTTCCAAATGTGCCAGGGACCCAAGACAGCTGGCTCCCCTTTAAAAAGTAATATGCAGTCCGGTTTAAAATGACAAGTTCTCCCCCTCCAAAGACCTGCATAAGTAATAGAGAAATTAAGCAGGCATAATCACCCCAAGGGGGGAGCAGGAGAGAAAAATCAAGTACACAAGGGATGTCAACAACTTTGGATGAAGGGAAACATGCCGGACTGGCGTCCAGAGAGGAGATGAGAGAAACTACAACCTACGTGCCCAGGAAGAGGGGGATACAAACGGGAAGGGAGCTAATTCCTTTTTTTGTGGACAGCGAGGGCAGGACACGGGCTGAGAGCTGGGGGCTGACGGGCAGTAAGAGCACATGGAGTGGGTGGAGCCCACTTCCCTTCCTCTTCTTCTTGCAGCCAAGGGACCACCTATGCAACGCCCGCCCCCCGCACATCCCCCCACACACCGTTTCCAAGAACTCTGAAAGGGATGTGATTCAAACTGAGTACCGAGCCACAGGAGAAGGCTCAGAAGTAGAAACGGAGATTAAAAGCACAGCCTGCAATTCTCCCCACCTTCTCCCAGAATGCCACCAGCCTGGCATTTACCAGAGGCCTCCTCCCCAGAGGACTAATCAACCCAGGAGGAAAAGTCTCCATATAAAGGCAGTGGACAGAGAGGCGAGGGTTCCTTCAGATAAACAGTTGGCTCCCTGCCCCATGAAAGGAGAAACTGACCACGCAGGGGGAACTTCCTCTCCAATCGTGAGTGTCTGTCTCTTGAATATGAAACGGTAGTCAAGAACCACCAAACGTCTGAGAATGACATCTAGTAAGGAAGCCAAAACATGCTTGACATAAACTTGGACAAAGAACTATAATTAATAACCTCCATAAGATCAGAGAGCACATCGTATAATACAAGGACAGAATGCAATTTTTAAAAGGCTTCATGGATACTAAAATGGGATCGAAATTTAAAGAGAAAAAGGAAAACGTTCAATAGAAAATAAAAATTAAGAAAATCAAACAAAAGTAAAAAGAGATGGGAATTAGAGAAACTATAAAAGGCTTAGAGGATCAGCTTGAGACATCTAACACCTAAATAATAGTTTCTAAAAATAGCACAGAATAAGTTATTCAAAAATTAATACAAGAAAAATGAACAGAATTGAAGGACAGAAAACCCCTAAACTGAAAGGGCCCACTGAATGTCCTTTGAGTAATTACATGGAAAAAAATCTATACCATGATTCATCATTCTGAAATAATTGGTGCACATGGGCTTGAAAGAAGCCCTAAAAATGTGTGCAGAGTAAGAGGGTAAAAAAAAAAAATGAGAATCAGAATTTTAGATTTCTCAATACCAACATCAGAAGCAAAGGTCTTCAAAATTCGACGGGCAAATTAGATTTGATTTAGGGTTGTGCACCTGGACCCATATGATCAAGTCGGAGGCAGAACAAAGACATGCCCAGACACAGAAGAACTCCAATCGCTGCCACTCCCAGACTCTTTCTGAAGAAGCTGTCGTGGACTGCATCCAAATCTACCCCTCCACAAGCTTCTTAAGAAGGAGTTTGCCAGTACATGAGTGGATAAAAAAGGTGTAGTACATTTACACCATGAAATCCTACTCAGCTGTAAAAAAGAAGGAACTCTTACCTTTGGGGACAGCAGGGATGGACCTGGAGAGCATTATGCTAAGTGAAATAAGTCAAGGAAACACAAATACCATATGATTTCACTCTTATGTGTTACCTAACGAACAAAACAAAATAGAAACAGACTCACAGATACAGAGAACAGACTGACAGCCGTCAGAGGGGAGGGGGCTGGGAGGCCAGGTGCAGGGATTAAGCAAAAACAGAACAAAACAAAAAAAAAACAACTCATAAACACAACAGTATGGTGATTAACAGAGGGAAGGCAGGGTTTGGGGGGAAGTGAAGGGACGTAGAAGAGGGTGAAGGGGGATAAATGGCGACCGGAAGAGACTTGGCTTTGGGTGATGAACACACAATACAACATACAGATGATGTATTAGAGACTTGTACACCTGAAAACTACATAATTTCATTAACCAGTGTCACCCCAATAAGTTCAATAAAAATGTTTGAAAACAAGCTTGTGGAAAATGTCCAATAAAATAAACACAAAAGAGGAAAAAGTGGTACACAGGAAATAGGGATTTCAACCCAGGGGAGGGTGAGGGGGGTCCTAGGGCGACGGCTGGGCACTGGGACTCAGGAACCACCAGCTGAGGTGTAGGGGGGCCATAGGATGAAGGCCCCCCAAAATACAAAAAGAAGTGATACGGCACCTTACCCTCATGACAGACCATCTCAGTGTTTGCAGCATCTAATGATACATTTAGAACAATGTTTTAAGCTTCAGTGCATTAAAAGCTGTGCAACAGATAAAAATGAGCGGCTATTAATTCAAAACAGTGTGGGGAAGAAACATACGCACCGTGCAGCGGTTAGCCCTGCGGTAAACCTTGTTGCTGTCGCCATGAAAACGTAGCTACTGATGGACGATGTTGCTCAAATGCGCCCACGGGAGGGGAGGGAAGTGGGGTGGAGTGAAAGAATCAATCCACATCTACCATAATTATGTTATTAATGTCTAAAATGAAAGAAAAAAAAACTCTAAGAAATAAGAGGTTACGCGTGTTATGGAAGGACAGGGTATAAACATCAGAAGAATCAGCTAAAAAAGTACCTAGGTTCTCTGTGCCTTTGTTTTTTTTTGTTTTTGTTTATTTTGGTGAAAGGGGTCCAGTAATAATTCCCTTTCATTAGGTTGTTGGAGGACTGAATGGATGATGCTTAGCATGGTGCCCGGCTCATGAGCTCTCCAGAAAGGGCTCTCCATTATTACCGCCCTCCTTCAGTCCCAGGTGAAAACGACCTTGCATTAAGGTCTGGAACTAGCAGGACCCAGAGCTTTGGGCTGCAGGTTCTCAGTTGAGCACGTGTGACGGGTAAACTGAGCTTTAGCCCTGTGGAGCCGAGATCAAGACAATTGGCCACTTCTGAGGCCCAAGGGTATCGCTCCGCCCCCTGCCGCACCCCTCCCCCACTCCCAGCCCAGCCTGTTTTTCCATTATCTCTTGCTAATTAGCAATTTGGAAGTTTTACTTCCAAAATTCCTCCACCGGGTTATCTTATGCATTTTCTCTACTTGGAAATACTTCTCAGCCAAATGAAAATGACTAAACTTTTTGTAAAATGAAGTTCACGTTCTCTCTTTTGGAAACTATTTTGCCCTTGAAATTCCAGATCAGAATTTCCAAAGGGCCAGAGTGGGGCCGGTAGAAGAATAGAAGCAATGGGTTGGCAGGTTTGCGCCTGTGTTGGGTCTGCGGAATGCGATGCGGAGAGTGAGCGCACCCTTCTCCCGACGCCAGAAGGCTTCTCCGCGCCCGTGAAGTGTGTGGGGAGGTGTAGCCTGGTGCACAGGAGCGCCCGGCCCAGCTGTGACACGGTGCGCTGTCACCGAGAGCTGCTGCCAACCTCCCAGACCTGCCGAAACACTTGGAGTTGCCTGTGGATTCTTCTCCTGCCCTGGCTGCTCTCTCTACAGGTTCTAGAACCAGTGTAAGCCTGGGGGGCTCACAGAGTTGGGGGGCAGGGGTGGGGTGGGGGCTTGCTGCTGTCAGCTCAGCTCTTGGAGCTGAGTCCCAAGGTGTACATGACAGACAGACTGGCTGATGCTTCTAAACACAGCATGGATTGCCAGACAGCCCTCAGCCACAGTTCCCGTGTCTGCTGTGGCAGTATGCAGGGTTCGGGTCCAGCGGCCACAGGCTATTCATTTGTGTGTGTTTCACTGTGGCTTTCTGGTTGGTGACTGAGACTCTTACCCAGGGAGGTTCCTGCAGGTTTCAAAGCAGCTAGAGGGACCCTTAGCAAGTTTTTTTCTTTTCTGAGAGCTATTTATTTAAGCATCACTTGTCAACTGAAATCGCCGTTTGTTGGTGTGGGCAGCTTCTTGCTGGTCTGAAGTCATCAGATACATCATAAGATGTATCCTTGAATTTTAAGTATGTGTGACCAGATCAGGCCTTATATCACTGCCCTCAGTCCCTCAGCGAGTTCTTTTTTTTTTTTTTTAAGTATCTATCAGAGGCCCAGGTCTAATTAAGCAACTCTGCTTTATAACCAGGGTTCCAATGAAAGAATCTCTTACGTATTGATTTGCTCCTTCTGGAAATTTGCCCGAGGTCCCACACAGGTGTGCCCTGTTGTTGGAAGAGAAACACAGGGAGAGAAAGGCCGTGACATTTTTCCTCTTCTCTCAAAATCCACGTCTCCTGCTTTGGGGAGTAGCCTCGGGTCTGGCCCTGTGCTCACAAAAGCCTCACCCCCTCAACCGCAGAGCCGGGGTGATGCCCAGCCTCGTGTTTCTATTTATTTCCACTCAGCCAAGGAGTCATTGTGGAGTCATAGTGACGGGAAAAATAAATTAGAGCTAAATGAGACCGAGACTTGGAGTCCTGGAAGCATGACTGCTGAGGGGCGCTGCTGGTTGTTTTATGTCTCCACTGCCCCCAGAGTGGGGGTGGGGAGGGGCATCCTACATCAGTCGCTGGCGGTCTGGCTAATGGGCACACAGGACAGAATCTGGACCTCCAGAGGACCAAATCTGCCAGGAGAGAGAGTCTCTTCCTTCAAGCTGTGCCTGCCTCTAAGTGAGAACAATCACTTACCCACAGGATGCTCTCAAGTCGCTAAAATGCTCTTCCTTCACTCTTTTCCCTTTCTCACCCCAAAGAAATCCAAATTAGAAAATTTAAGATAATCAACAGAGGAGAACAACAGATCAACTTGGGGCTAATATCAGTAGCAGGGAAGACCAATTAACAAATTCATGAATTGTGCTGTTTACACTCCTATTCCTAAGGTTAATTATGCGATCAAGCAATAGCTTTTGCCTTGATTACAGGGCCCTTAGGAAATGTAAGTGTGTTTCCACTTTAGAAGGATGTTTGCATTTCTGTTGGGCGTCGATGGGAGGGACTGGGCTCAGCAAATATTGCCTTACACTCGGTTCTCGCCAAAGGAGCGGGTCTTCATTCACACAGCTTCAAGACAGGATGTGTAAACAAAAGCGTAATTTGAACGCATGCTCACACCCACCTGTACACGTCTCTCTATCTGCTTTGGACTATTGTGGGTTCTTTCCAGCTGCTGTGGACTGGAGAGTGCTGAGTGGCAGCCTTCTCCCTCCGCTTCCTACTGGGAAGAGTCGCTAACATCAGCCTCTTCACTTTACACATTTGTAAAGAAAAAAAACCATCAGCCACATGGTCAGGGGTCATTCTCAGAAAGGCTGTCTCAGCTCCCTGTTAATAACGGCAGCTTACATTGTCAGCGGGATATTCTCGTAGCAGGCACTTCACATGAATCAGTTCATAAAGTTTTCACAGCAGATATAGACCCTATCATCGTCATCATCATCATCATCATCATTGTCATCATCATCATCATTGTCATCATCATCTCTCCTGTACCGGTGAGGAGACCGAGACACAGAGAGATTCTGAGAGCATGCACATTGCCCAAGCCCACCACAGCAGGTAGAGCAGGGTTTGAACCAGTGGTCTGGCTCCGAAGGCTGCACACTTGACCTCTGGGTGTTGCTGCCTCTCCCCTGGGCCCCAACTTTGGTGCACAATGTTAGCGGGTTATTTTAACAAACTGGAGAGGCACGCCTAGAAGGTTTACGTTGCCACTTGTAAGTCACTGCTTCTGCCTGCCATCACTTCTGAGTAACCTGACTCAACGTAATCCAAAACGATATGTATTGGTTTTGCTGGAAGTGTTACAGAGGTGTGACCAGCGCTCTCTGTGAGGCCGATTCCTGCCTCGCCCGCTGGGAGCTCTGGGCTCGTCCTGGTTAGGCGCTCAGAGAGCGCTTGCTCAGGCTGGGCCTTCCATGTGGCGACACAGCTCTGCCTGGATGGAGGCCACCTTGACTGGCAATGTGGGTAAGAGAAGAATGGTTTCTCGGCTTTAACAAGGATCTGTCCCTGATTTCTCTGGATTAAGATGGTGGCATCAAATTCATTTCTTCTCTCCTTCTTCACAAGAGTACCTACTGCACGAGGGAGGCAGCAGGTCCAGCAGTTGGGGGTCCAGGCTGCAGAGCCAGACTGAAATACATCAAGCCCAGGCCCTGCTGCTTGCAGCCCGGGGACCCCAGCTCACTCTCCTTGCACACTCATGGCCTCATTAGAAAAGAGCACCTACCTCCTAGGTTGTAATGAAGATGAAATCTGATACTGCAAGACCACTTCAAGCACAGTCCTCAAACCAGCAGCAGCAACCCTGCCAGCGAGCTCCTCAGAAATGCAGAGTCTCAGTTCCCATCCCAGTCCTGCTGAATCGGAATCTGTAACTAGTCCTCCAGGCTATTCACCTGAATAGTCCTTCACCTCCAATACGACACTCTGAGAAGTCATGGTGAAGGGAAATGCATCATCACCATTAGCTCTGAGATCACCTGCCACCAGTCACTGATGTCCTTCAAAATGGAGCCAGAGCAGCCGTCCCCGAGGAACTGCCCTGCCTGAAATCCATGGAATGTGAAAAAAAAAAAAAAGGTCAAAATAACCTTTGGCCTGGTGCTAAAGCAGCCCTGCACCCTAAAAAAGATTTGTTTGCAAAGATAGCAAGAAAGCAGTTACAAATGATCACTACTGGGCTGAAAATTAAAAATATTGTTTAGAGTTAGCGTTCCTATGTTAGCCTATCTGCACCAATAGAAAGGCTTTCCTTCTATGATGTAATTGCTCCCCTTCCTTTCTCCTAAACACCCACTGCCTTCACATCCTCCTGGGAGCACCGTCTGGTGTTCTGAATCAGTACGTCCTGAATAGCTATTCATGCTGATCTCAAATAAATGCTCATTGCCTCTCCCATTGAAAGGCTTTTAGTTTTTAGGTTAAAACTCAGCATCACCGTTCCGGGAGTGAAGTGTTAAAAGGGGCGAGCCCCTGGAAATGGGGTGGTAGGCCCAGGTTAGAATCCCCTCCCCTGTCTCCACTGCTCCCCATTTTCTAAGCTCCCAGAGATGAAAGGAGAATCCCTGAAGAAAGTAAAGCACCTTTCTGGGGACACTTGGGAAAACCAGAGTCAGAGGAACAAACAGCTATAAAATGTGCAGCATTTGCTGCAGGCAGGGAGCGGGCAAGTCACACCTAGCAGCTAAACTAGGAAAGGCTTTTTAAACAATGTTTTTTTTTTTTTCCAGCCCAACCCAGGTCTGCTGCCAGATTGTGACTTTTCATTTAAGCATACAGTTACTGCTGAGAAGTGATTCACCGGCCTTTAAAGAGCCACTTGCCTTTAGAAGCCTGTTTGGAATGCCAAGGGTTGGGAAATGAGTGTGGGGAGTGAGAGCGTTGGACTATCTAAGTATTCAGTCTCCCAGGTACTTCGATTCGCAGTGAGAGCTGGTGTTTATTAGACTGTAAGCAAATTAGAGTTCAAGCTGAAGATATAGGGGAAGACATAATTAGCGTACAGAAGCCATCCAGCTTTGTTAGGTGTAGCTGAGGTCTTATACTTCAGATTAGTCCCTCGCACAAAAGAAATGAGGCCGCTGCTGTGCGGGCTGCCGACGCTGTGCTTTATCGCACTCAATTTGCCATGAAATGAAGCAGAAGTCTGCAAGACTACATTAAATCTTTAATTGTCCTTTTGGGTTTTCCCTCCATTTTATCTTTAGAGGACCCCGGAATGGTTTGATAAATAGAGTATTTTGCCAGTCAATACATAAGAAAGATATTTTTTACCCAGTGGAAGCTGAGTTGCTAGGAGCTCAGAGGACGTGAGGGCATGCTACCCTTCTGCAGAATTGATTTGGAGGAAAAACCTTGCTCCCTGCCCTGCACGTCCGGCCGCCCTGAAGTAATGTGGTTCTCGCTGTCGTCTACTACTACACCCTGCGGCCTGCCCGACAACTTTTGGGAAACAAAGAAACTGAACTCCCAAAGGAAGGTAAGTCTCCCCAGATGTGTTGTGGTACCACCGACCCTGCAGCTCTGCAGGAGGAAGTGTAAGGGGGGAAATACCCAGTTCTCCCTCATCCCACCCTGTAGAACTTTATTTTCCAGATGCTGAACTAGAAATCTGGAGAGAGCCATGAGGGCATGTGGCCGTTTTTCAGTCTGTAAAACTGCCACATGCCCCAATTCACTCCCCCTCCAACCACCTTCCTGGCGTTGTGAACTGAAGGTTGGGGTCTATGAGGAAGGAGTTTGGGAAAGACCCTTATGCTAACTGGAAGGCAGTGGTAGACCAGCAAGCCAGGTGGGAAGGCTATGGACTGGGACCCCGATTCCCTGGGTCTGCGGTGGAGTGGGCGGGGCACCCTGGGTCTGATGAAAGTCGATGCTGTGGCTGCCACAGGGGCCAAATAGATTCTTGCAAGAAGAGCAGTGGCATGGCCACCCCCTGCAGGGGCCAAGACAGAACCCTGAAACCTGACTGAGAAGCTGGGGCCCGGCAGGTGCATCCCATCCAGGCTGACCTGTGTCCTCAAGGCATGACTCCATAGGAAAGAGTCTGCTATGGCCCAGTGGGCTTGGAACCCCACTCCAGGAACTCAGATAATGGCAGTAATCATAGCCACCGCTCAGCAAGCCTGTTGTTACAAGGAGTCTGAGAAATGGGTGAGTTTTATCAATGAACAAACAGAAGCTAAGTGCATGTCAGCCATTTGCCTAAATTCACCCAGACAGATGGTGGTGGGGATTGGAGATTAGTTCCACTTAGGAAACTAGAGCTGGCCCCTGCTCTGCCTAGGTCCAACAAGTTCTGGGAGCCGGGGAATGTGGGAGACAGAAGAAGAAACTTGGGGGGGCGGTGATTTCTGAGGGTGGGAGCAGCCTGTCTGGAGAAATGGAGGAAGCGGAGGTTCAGGAGAGCAGGGAAGGAATGAAGGATAAAAAGGATACTGAGAAGGAGAGAGAGGGCGTTAGAAATGGAAGGAAGTTCAGGGTCATCTCCAGTCCTGGGCAGTGAGGAGCGAGGCTCTCCTCCTTTTACCCTGTTGGAGTCAAGAGCCTCAGAAGCTTCCTGGAGCCTTGAGTATGGAGACCATAGCCAAGGTGGAACCTGGAGGGACATGGCACCAACCACTCTACAGATTGCTCCCTGTGGAATATGGGGCACTGGCTTGGTGACAAAACAGCTAGAGCCCAGGACCCCCTCCCCCAAATTTCTCCAGCTCAGAGGTAGCAGGGACACTCCCTGGGGACACTCCCAAGCAGCAGGGGGCAGTCCTGACACCAGTCTTTGTTTACTTGACTCCATGTGCCAAAGAAGGCTGCTGGTGTTGCCGCACCGGCCTCCGAATTAGGGAAGAGGTGAGCCCCCAGTGGAAAAGTGGGGTCCTAAGGCCAGATTACACAGGGCAGCTCTTTCCGGAGCTCTGTCAGTTCACGGTGGTTTGATTTCACACCTGTCTTCCAGCCAGGTCCTCCTCCTAAAAGCACCATAAAGTGTTTTTTGTTGTATCTTTGTTTTATGAAGTGTACATTTAAGTTTAATTTTCTCAACGGCTCTTAAGATACTTGCACTAAGACTTCGGAATCACTTGTTGAAACATTGATGGGGAAGGACGAGAGGGAATAAAATAGAAGAAGCTAAAAGAAAAGTCCTTTCTCCCAGCACTATAAATGAATCACAAATAAAACCTCCCCGAGCAGCGATCTCTCTGCCGTCTTCCCCGAGAACAGGAGCACCCAGTGAGCATGAGCTGTCTCCCGGGCCTGGTCTGTCGGTGCTGGCCTCATCATCGTCATCAGTTTATATTTCCGAGGGCCCTTCTCGTGTAGCAGGCGTGGGTGCTCAAATTGTTGTCTCGGGCATTCTATTTTGTAAAAGAAGCTGGTCCTACTGGCCTGGTCGAGGAACAGGGCCTGCAGCATAAACAAAGCAGAACCAGGAGAACCAAGAAAGGCTAAGAAACACAGGCCCAGCCCTGCAAGGCAGGGGCACCAAAGAGCACCCCTCCGGGGATCACCAGGGAAGCCACTGACATAGGAGTCCCCTCAAGAGACTGTCGGCAGCTAGAATGAGATAGAAGGGGTCTTGGACAGAGAGATACCAAACGTCTGCGGATTTCCAGGACTGACCTGATTCTTTTCAGTAAAGGCATTTACTGCTCTAACATCTTCTGTGCATTGCGAAAAACGTGAGTTCTACACAATGGCGTGCTAAAACGAAGTGGGGCTTATGGGAGAAAGAGTTGGGGTGTTCCATAAAAAGCTGTGGAACTCGGTAACTGGACTGGGAGCTAGCAGGGACAATCACACCCCCAGTGAAATCCATGCCTGGTGGTGTGTCTCTTGGCCTTGCGCTGGGCATCACCTGCTGTGAGTTCTTGGAAACCTTAAAGCTAGCCTCCCTCCTTTTCCCCCGAGGGCCTCACTTTCTCCTAAATGTGGGTCCCGGGGGGCGGTCACTTCCACTAGAGATAAGTCCAATCAAAAGAAATAGTCTGGTTCGGCCTATAGACTTTTTTTATTAGTGTTTTTAACTTTGGGGGAAATATAATCAAGCTCCCAGGTGTCATTTAGTTTATCAGAAATAATTGAAGATAGATGAGCGTCTTAAATAGCACAGTGACCATACGATGAGCAAAATCCATTGTAAACCTGATTTGAACAAACCAACTGTAAAAATGCTTTTTTTAAAAAAGGGAAAATTAAGCATGGACTTGTAATAGGTGATATTCAGGCATCGGTATTCGTGTGTTGGGTGTGATAGTGATATTTTTAATGTCATAGCGATATTGTGATTATGTTTTTAAAATCTTTATCTGTTAGACATAAAAACAAAAGCAGGTATGAGGTAGCTATGTCAAAAATGTTAGCAGTTATGAAATCTGAGCGATGAGTATATGAAGTTTCTTTATGTTGTTCTCTCTACTTTTGTTTGATTGGCAGTTTTTTGTAATAAAAAAGAAATAGTATCTCTTCTTGTACTGCCAGGAAATAAAGAAATGGCTTGTAAAGCACAAAATGAAACAAAACACCCACAATTACGGGAGCAAGCTCCCAACTGAATGAGCTCCCAATGGCCAAAGTTGGAACAAGTTGAGCAAAACAAAAGTACTTTAAACTATAACCAAAAGTATAAAATAAATATTCATGCTAATATTAACATGACTGAATAAATAAATAAACAGGGGAGAAGAGACAAATCTCTGTGCAGAAGAATTCTGAGTGACGTGGGTGTCTGTGGACTCTGCCTTCAAGGGACTGGAGCTTGGCCCCCCGCTGCCCAGTGCAGGCTGCGCAGAGTGACTTCCTTCCCGGGAGTCGAGTGTGGACAAAGAGTAACTTTACAAGAGGAGAGACCCAACGATTATTAACCTCAGCCTGGTGGTGGTCAAGGTCAACATCAATGGGGATAAGTCATATTGATTGTATATACTCTTGATGTACGATAAAAATGGCATTTGACCTCTGTGATCTTCCTCAAACATCCTAGAACCACAGTCTAATTATGAGAAAAACGTCTGACGAATCCCAATAGAGGGACATTCTACAGAATGCCTGATCAGGACTCCTCTAGACTGTCAAGGTCATTGAAAGCAAGAAAGTCTGAGAAGCCGTACCAGCCACAAGGAGCCTGAGGAGACTTGACGACGACACAAAATGCAGTGTCCTGGATGGGACTCTGGCACAGGGAAGGGCAGCTGAGTAAGCATAGACTTCAGTTAACAGGTCCGTGTCAATATTGACTCATTCATTGTGACAAATGGATCGTACGAATGTGTGATGTTACCAGTAGAGGAAACTGGGTGTGGGGTACGTGGGAACTCTGTACCATCTTCACAGTTTTTCTCTACATCTAAAACTGTTCTAAAACATAAAGTTTATTTTTAAAAATAGGAGCAGATGAGTTAGCAAAATATAATTGGCCCCTCAATCATCTTCTGATGTTGAAAAATGTTCCAGAACGCGATGACAGCTGAAAGAATTCGGACCAGTGGGCCAGCCGAGGGGGTTGGGGCTGAACTCAAGGACCGCCCCCTCCCGCTTCCTCCACTCATTGTTTTACTCTTTCCCAGCCTCTCCCACAGCTCCACGCTCAGCGCCTCTGAAAATGCTCCCTGTTCACTCCCACGTTCTTGTACCACCTACTTCCTTGCTCATGGGCTTGTTTTTTAATATCAGCTTAATTGTGATATAATTCCATACCAAAAAGCTCACTCTTGAAAAAATGTACAATTCAGTTGTTTTTGGTGTATTCACAGGGTTACAGAGTTACATATATATATAACTTTAAAACACTTTCATGACTCCAAAAGAAATCCCAAAAGAATGACTCCAAAGAGGTGGTCATTCCCTCCACCCACCATGCCCTGACAACCACTAATCTACTTTCTGTCTATGGACTTGACTTCAGAACATCTCATGTACACGGACTCCTGTGATATGTGATCTTCGTGACTGGCTGCTTTCACTGCACAAAGTTTTCAAGCTCCCTTCATGCTGTAGTGTATATCGGTACTCCGTTCCTTCTTTATAGCTAAATAACTATCCCGTTGGCTGGATATACACGTGGGGTGCATCTCTTTGTCAGGTGATGGACATCTGGGCCATTACGAATCCTCCTAACGTGAACATTAATGTCCAAGTTTTGTGTGGACATGCGCTGTCATTTCTCTTGGGTATGTACCCAGGAATGAACTTGTTGGGTCATACGGTAACTCTGGGTTTAACTTTTTGAGGAACTGCCAAACTGTTTTCCAGAGTGGCTGCACCATTTTACAAGCCCACCAGGAATGTATCAGGGTTCCAATTTCTTCTCACCAATACCTATCATTGTCTGTCTTTTGGGTGTGAATTTGGGTATCTCATTGTGATTTTGATTTCCTTAATGACTATTAATGTTGAGCACCTTTTCTCTTTTTTCTTTATTGTAGTGTGACGTGTGACTGACACATAAAAACATATATACGTATATATGTATATGTATGTGTGTACATATGTCCAGAAAAAGATGTATATATACTTTTATATACATATGAATACTTTTATATTAAAGTATGTATATATACATACATATGTGTAAATGTGTTCAGAAAAAGTATGTGTCTATATACATGTATGTGTGTGTGCATATATATATTCAGAAAAAGTCCAGCCATTGTTAGCATAACAAGAATGGTTTGTGCGGCATCGATGTAACCTGGCAGCCAAGGAGACTGGACTGGAATGCACATGCATGAATGATGAAGACTTCACTGTACTAGTCAGTGGGGGTGGTAAACACTCGTTGAGTGAGCATGTGCACTGTGTGGCCATCACATTCACAATGACTGAGCAAGCAGAGCAACAAATCTGCACCAAATTTTGCGCTAAGACTGAACATTCCTCTGTGGAGACTATTTGGGTGATTCAGAAGGCTGCAGCTGTGGGTAACTGGTGACTGGCAGCTTCATCGCGACAATGAGCCTGCTCATGCATCATGCCTCATTCAGAGTTTTTTTGCAAAACATCAAATCACCCAGGTGACTCAGCCCCCTACAGCCCAGATTTGGTGCCCTGTGACTTCTGGCTTTTCCCAAAACTAAAATCACCTTTGAAAGGGAAGAGATTTCAGACTATCGTTGAGATTCAGGAAAATACAACAAGGTAGCTGATGGCGATTAGGAGAACTGTGTGAGGTCCCAAGATGCCTACTTTGAAGGGGACTGAGCTGTCAGTGTCCTATCTACATTGTATCTTGTATCTTTTTCAACAAATTTCTCTTTTTCATATTACATGGCTGGATACCTTCTGGACAGACCACACACACACACACACACACACACACCACAAGCTAATTAATATATCCATCATACCAGATATTGAGCACCTTTTATGTATGTATTCGCTATTTGTCTGTCTTCTTTATAGAAATCATGTACCATTTTTAAATTGCATTACTTGTCTTTTTATTGTTTTAAGAATTCTCTATGTATTCTGGATATAAGTTCCTTATCAGATATACAATTTGCAAATATTTTTCCAGTTATATGAGTCACATTTTCACTTTTTGAATGTTGTCCTTTGAAGCACAAAAGTTTGAAATTTTGATGAGGTCTAATAATTTTTGTTTTCTTCTTATGCTATTTGTGTTGCACCTAAGAAAGCATTGCATAACCCAAGGTCGTGAAGATTTATGCTTATGTGTTCTACTAAGATTTTTTTTAATGATTTTATTTATTTATTTTTATTTATTTATTTAATTTTCTTTATTTATTTTTAGAGAGAGAGGAAGAGAGGGAGAGAAACAGCAATGTATGGTTGCCTCTCACATGGCCCTCACTGGGGACCTGGCCTGCAACCCAGGCATCTGCCCTGATTGGGAATCGAACCAGACCCTTTGGTTCACAGGCTGGTGCCCAATCCACTGAGCCACACCGGCCAGGGCTCTATGAAGGTTTTTATAGTTTTAGTTCTTACATTTAGATCTGCAAGCCATCTTAATTTTTATGTATGGTGTGAGGTAAGGGTCCAATTACATTCTTTTGCATGTGGAAATCTAGTTCCTCAGCATCATTTGTTGAAGGGACTAGTCCCTTTCCCTTTTGAATTACCTTGCCACCCTTGTTGATGTAAAGGCAAGGGTTTATTTCTACTTCCTTGTTTTTTAATAACTATTTTATATTCTATTTTTTAATCCTCACTCAAGGATATCTTTATTGCTTTTAGAGAGAGAGGAAGGAAGGGGAGGGAGAGAGAAACATTGATGAGTTGTCTTCCATACATGCCCTGACTGGGCCACAACGTAGGTATGTGCCCTGACCAGGGATTGAACTCACAACTATTTGGTGTATGGGATGACACTCCAACCAGCTGAGTCACTCAGACAGGGCACTGTTTTGTATTCTTGTTACAACAGAGATAGATGTTCATTGCGGAAGTTTTGGAAAATACAACCAAGAACAAAAGAGGACGTGTTAAAACCTGTGATCTCATCATCTAGATCAAACTAGGTTTTTGAAACCTGGTTTCACAATACTTTTTCTCATAAATCAAAAACCTGGGGCTAGGGGTGGGGCTGTTCTGATGGTCTGAATATCCTAAAAGCTGCATGAGTGTTTCTGGGTCGAGAAGCAGGCTGAGAAAGGCCGTCTCGGCAGACGTGCTCCGTGGAGCTGCGGGACGAGGGTCGGGAGCCATCCCGGGAAGGGAGCTGGTGCAGGACAGCACCCTGGCATCCCAGCTGTCAGGCGTGTCAGGCAGGCGGCCTGCTGGATCCCGTGCCCGTAATTCCCACCCCTCACACGGCTGCCATTCTTCGAGAAGCACCAGCCTCAGGAACCAGCAGCCTCCCATTGTCTGTGCAACCACTGCTTCTGCTTCTCTGGTTTGATTTCTTCCTTGTGTCTTTCTTTGTCTAAGTCTCAAAGTCACAGCCCTCGAGAGGAGATCTGATTGGCTCAGTGATTCACAGTTAACATGGAGCAACATGAAGTCCTCAGTAAATGACCATATAATTTGTCACGGAAGTTGGGATTCTTTTGAGAGTGAACTTGAGTGCTGATCAGAATGATACCATAATTTATGCCTGGAGCAACAGGTATAAACTGAGGTTGTCCCAGGCAGGCCAGGACGTATGTTCACTCTGCGTATAGGCACCGATCTTCCGTATGTTCATTCTAGTGTTTTCCAAAGTGGGCTCGGTGTGAAGCACTGCGTATTATATCCTTCCTCTTCCTACCTCTTTCCTGGTGGTTTATAGTGCGCATTAGCACATTAAAGGCTGAGAAGAAGTCTGAGTAACTTTATTTAATATTTCCCACACTTATTTGACTGGCTTTTCTTTATGTACGATGCGTTCAGTGGGTTCCTTTTCAGAAGGAATCCTTTCACCTCTCATGGCCAAGCTGCAGCCAATTAGAGCCTCCTATCTCATCACGTCCAAACCTCTCAAACATAGTGATGGGTCGGGGGGTGACGTGAAAGAATTTGGGCAACTGAGAGCACTGACCCCTGAACTTGCACAAAAGCTACCAAACCTTTTCTCTTTTCTCCTCTGGAAGACAGGAGGTGAAGATGGAAGTACTGAACCCATAAAGTGAAAGTAAGCCTACCTCTGGCCGCAGCTCCGTGGAGGGCAGAGCCCAAAGCCCCTGTGCCCTGCTCCATCTAAGGGGATAACCAAATGAAGGACCTCTGCAGCAGCTCCCTCGCAGAGATTAAAAATTGGCAGTGGTCCCTGTCAATGGCCAACTCAGCGGCCACTCATAAGGAAAAAATGGGAGGAGAGAAATAACTCCCCCAGAAAGCAGCGGGGTCCTTGGTGACGCTGTTTCTCAACTGCATCCAGCCCTGCCTTTGGGCTATGAGCCAATTAAATATCTTTTGTTCCTAAGCCTGTTTGCCTCGGGTTCTCTTTTATTTACAATTTAAAATTGCTGATTGGGTCTTAATCTTGTAGCCCACAGACTAAGGTAGGGGGACGGGAGGAGGCATGTCACATGGCGTCAAAAATGCATCTGCAGCAAGATTTCTGACCGCTGCCTAGTATTCTATTGCATGTGGTTACTTACTGTCCATTCACTTAATTAACCCCTGTTTTTGTTCCTTTAAAAATAATGTAAGTAATGCTTTGATGATCATCTTGTGCAGAAACATTCATGCCCATAACTGTTCGTGTCCATCTCTCTTTCCTTATGATTCATTATGAGACGTGGAATTGCCAGGCCAAGTGATATGACATGGGCCTAAAGGTTTATACATTCATCACCAAATTCCCTTCCAAGAAGGATGCCTCAATTTATACTTCCAATAACGGCCAACGAGGAAATCCACATGTGATCATTTAAAAATCTTCGCCAATTGATAGGTAGGCAATGAGATCTCACTCCTCTTGTGCACCTTCACTTTGTTGTGAATTGGCTCTCACCGAATTATATAGATCATTTCTACTCCAAGAATCTAAGAAAGAGCCACAGAGAATGTGAACGACAAACAGGGGTTGGCAATCCCACACTGAGAGGTCCGCTGTGCTGAGACGGTGACTCAGGTAAGTGTCGTCTCCCAGAGCTCTGGGGACACAGAAGGAAAGAGCTGAGCCCCTCAGGTGAGGACATAAGGGCAGGGCACAAAGGAAGGGGAGGCTTTACAGGGTCCATCAGCATCAGGTATAATTCCTCCTTACAAAGAGACTCAGAGAGGAAAGAAGGAAGAGAAAGAAAAGAGAGAGAACTCAGGTCCTTTCCAGAGGAGATGAGGCCAGCCAGGGCTTGCCTCAGCAAAGTCACGAAAACCCACACATCGAGGCTCTTCACTCCATTTCAGGGTGTTCCTTGGGGGGGTGAGGGGGCGAGGTGGAGGCCTCGTGGTCCAGGGACAAGGGCCTGCCGGGACCCGAGGCCACCCTTGCCTTCCCTAAGTGGAACACCCAGTGCCGCCTTCTCATTCTCTCTCGAATTAAATGTCGGGTCTCGTTTCGGAGATAAAGTTACATACATTTTCATTTTGTGTCGAGGAGCAGCTCCCTCAGGCACCTGCTGACCCCCGTTCTCCTGGACGTCTCTGCTCAGCCTGCACACCCTCTTTCCCTGACTGAAGCCGCCTCTCCCGTCCCCGTTTGCCTGTGGGTGTGGGCTCCCGCGCACACTCTGCACCCCAAAGGCAATGGGGCCTAAGATTGATTTTAAAAATACATGCTTTTTTTTTCTGACTGCAAAATACCCACAAGAGCAAGGAATAAATAAAAAATCACACATAATTCTAGTGCACGATTGGAACACAGTAGTCCCCCCTTGTCCTTGGTTTTGTTTCCTGCTGTTTCATTACCCACTGCCAACTGCTGTAAGAACATATTAAATGGAAAATTCCAGAAATAAGAAATTCCTCAGTTTTAAATTGCCTGCTCTTCTGAGTATTGTCATGACATCTCGTGCCGTCCTGGTCCATCCTGCTGGGAACATGGACCACCCCCCTGTCCGGCGTCTCCACGCTCTGGACTCTCCTGGCCGTTAGGCACTTAGTAGCCGTTTTGGTTATCAGATTGGCTGCACGGTATCACAGTGCTTGTATTCAAGTACCTCATATTTTACTCAATAATAGTCCAAAAGACATTCATATAAATGTTATTACAGTGTATTGTTATAACTGTTCAATTTGATTATTAGTTATTGTTGATCTCTTATGGTGCCTAACATAAATTAAACTTTATCATAGCTATGTGTGTATAGGAAAAAAACAGTATATACAGGGTCTGGTACTAACCATGGCTTCTGGCATCCACTGAGGGTCTTGAAAGTATCCCCTGTGGATAAGGGGACTACTCTATGATGGCCAGAGCAAGCGACAGATGTAATAGGCTCATCCTTGTAAGAACTACCTCATCCTCCCCCTGACCCTTGCTCCTGTCTCCCTGTCTCCCAGCTCCCACCCTCACCAAACCCCTCTCTTCTGGCCTTAATATTTTCTTGTCTTGCCCTGGACATCCCTTCTGTGACTGAAGGGTGCGGCCTCACTGAGCCCAGGCGACCCTCCATGGGGCTGACTCTGAGGCTCCCCGGCGGCAAGGAAGGATCATTCCCTTTGCTGAACCTCTGCAGCTTCTCTCCAAACTGTGTTCAAAACTCGTGGAGCACATAGAAAGTGAGATCTGGGCTGGAGCCCCCTTGGTCACCCCCACAGTCGCCCCTGCTGAGGAAGGACTGGATGCAGGAGCGGTGAGTGAGAAACAGTAGACGAGGGGCTAGGGAAGAACCGTGCGGGAAGGAGAATGAAAAGCCTCAGAAATAAATCAGCCTCGAAAGGGTGATGTGATTGACCAAGACAAATTGGCCCCCTAGTTTCCAGTTTAAAGATTGATTATTGCATTAATGTTAAATTTTATTTAAAGGAGCCTATTTCTTCACAGTGGGCATTCAGTACAATATCCCTATGGAACAGAAGGTCAGGACAAAAGAACAAGGCTCGGTGAAGATGGGAATCCTACAGGTAAAGCCAATGGCATCCATAAACAACATCTGAGACTTATTTCCTGCTCTCAGGGACGTTCGTCCCTGTGTTTCCCTTGGCTACCTGTACGGGGTGGATTTTCTACCACTTGACCGAGCTCCATTCAGCAGGACTCATCCTTATTTCCCCAGCCTTCTCTAAGGACTCCACGTTATTTTTGGAAGGTAACCTCTGAATTTCTCAAGTCTGGAACAACCTTCATTGTCCTAGCCCCGACTTCGCCCTGTTTCGTGTCTGTCCACTGAACTTAGCGCGACATCCGCATCGACTTGCAGAGACTGTGGGGGCAAGGTGAGACCTGTGAGAGCCAATTTGCCCCTCATTCTACCAGTGTGGGGACTATATGGTCCTTTCTGTCCTAGCCCAAGGTGTCCTTGGTCCTGGGCTCTGTGAAAACAGCACATTCAAATCCCAGCTATTTCCACCAAAGCCAGCAGAGATTAGGACTGTGTTTCCAGTTGCCGGTGTGGCTCACTGAGAACGGAGCCCTGGGGGTCCACAGGAGCAGCCCCGGGAGACAGCCTGGGCTGGATTCCTGCCCTAGCGTTTGCTAGCCGTGTGGCAGTGACTTGTAGCCTGACCGGCCTTGGCTCAGTGTCCCTCGCCTGGCAAATCCCTAGCTCATAGGGTGGTTGTGAGGATTAAAGGAGAAAGGCAGAGTGCTTGGCGTGGTGTCTAACCCAGCAGTAAGTGCTCCATAAAAGGTAGCTCTTAGCGAATAATAGCACACTTCCTAACTGACGCTCTGCTTGGGATCCTGGGTACTGATTTTGTTGTTGTTATTCTTTGCCAGTCACCTCCCTCTGCCTGCTCCTGTGGCTAGCACTGAAGCCCATGCGTGGCCTGCTGTGGATTCATCCTGTCAAGCTCTTCCCAGGCCGTTTCACGAGGCTGGGCTTTTCCTCCCTATCACCCGTATATGTCCCCACCTAGATCACCCTGGTGGCCGGACTCTCTAGCTTGTAACAACCTGAGAATAGAGACTACGTCTTCTAATTCCATCTTCATACTCTATAAATCTTTGCTGAATGAAAGAATGAATGCAAAAATGACCCCGTCCAAACCCCACTGTATCGCGATATTTGCTCTAAGTCCTGCTGGGCCCTCTCCTGTCTCTGGGGCTCTAGTTCCTCCTCCCTTGTTTCCTGGCTGCCCATCCACAGTTCTTAGCCTTGCTCCCAGCCCTGCCTGTCCCTTCTTTCACAGGGACAGTGGAAGCCAAGGCAGATGGGGGCTAAGTAAGGCTCGGTGATAGCAGAGGAAAAAGTTACAGGAATGGGATGAGGCTGCACCATTTAGGTCAGTGACCCAGAGCCTTTCTTTCTCCAATCTAACTTCACACAGAAGCAAGAACTTTTTGAATATCCTTTGATTTTACACATTATCGATCAATGTGCATTTAAGAGCACCAGGGATGCGTTCAGCATTTTACTACATGAAGAGGCTAAGAGGGAAGGACTGTATTGTTCTGAATGTCAACTAGATTTCCTTTACAATTATCAAATAAAACATGCAATCCTGCTTCCTTGGCGACCCCAGCTCCGTTATGCACCAATCTCGTCTCCAGGAAGGGAGCCCGAGGGTCAAAGGACGTTGAGGTGGGAAGGTGTGAGCACAGCACACGGTGTTTTACTGGTTGTTACTAACATTTTCATAGCAACTCAATTCAATAACATGATATAGCCTTTTGGTAAGAAATACAGGTACAAATGAAATATAATTAAATCTAAAATGTAAACAGTTATCAATTAATGTTTAACTCTGGTTTCCTTTTTCATTTTAAGAAAAATATTTTCGTGCCCGGCTGGTGTAGCTCAGTGGATTGAGCGCGGGCTGGGAACCAGGAGGTCCCGGTTCGATTCCCAGTCGGGGCACATGCCTGGGTTGCGGGCCGGGTCCCCGGTGGGGGCCATGTGAGAGGCAACCATACATTGCTATTTCTCCCTCTCTTTCTCCCTCCGTTCTCCTCTCTCTGAAAATAAATAAATAAAATCTTTAAAAAAAAAAAAAAAAAAAAAAGAAAAATATTTTCGCCCCAGCCAGTGTGGCTCAATGGGTTGGGCATCGCCCTGTAAAGCAAAAGGCTGCTGGTTTGATTCTTGGTCAGGGCACATGCCTAGGTTGTGCGTTTGCTCCCCAGTCAGGGAGCATGTGAGAAGCAAACCCATCACTGTTTCTCTCCCTCTCTTTCTCCTTCCCTTCTCCTCTCTTTAAAATCAATAAAAGAAAAAAATTTAAAAAAAAATATTTTCATCCTTCCATGTTGCTTGGGCCAAATTTCTGGCCTTTCAACTTCCAGCGTGTTGGCTGCTGCATGGAACAGGGGTGCGAGGAAGCCGCCTCACAGGATGGCCAGGAAAGGCTGCAGGTGGGAATGAAAAAACAGGACCTCCCAGGAACGCAGCCCTGGACACAGAGCCAGGCCTCGCGGGGACTGGAATAGAGCCCAGGGAATGGGGGAGGCCAGTGAGCTCCTGGGACCGGGTTTTCTTGTCGCTCTCCTTTGGGGCGGTTATAGACCCTCTGCCATCTCCGAGACTCAGCCCCACGCCACCTCAGCTTTGACTGTTCCCGCCTCAGGACTCATTGGAGAGAAGTTCATTGGGAATCCCATGTAGATTCTGTGTCTTCTGCTTACACGTTACTCACGGTCTCCCTTAGGTGCTCCTCAATCTTCCTATCTGATGTGCACAAGAGTCATTTCTGCTCCTGGTTCCATGAATCAGTTGATGACTTTTCTCACTTTCCCCCTGGTTCAGTTCTTAGAAATAGAGAATTGAATGTTGGAGCTGGTCACCATTGTCTCCATCACCACTGCTCTGTGCCAACTCAGAAGCCACTGGCTGACCTATGGTATAGCTGTCTTCAGCCAGAGTCTGCTCAACAGCCAGCATGAGGACAGACGACAATGAGCCACATTTGGCACCTCCCTAGCATGGCACCGTGATGCTCGGTGCACATCAGGACAGTTGGCCTTCCTGCAGAATGCTTGTCCCTCTTCCCCGGCTGACCGGGTTTGGGAGCTCCACCAGTGCAAGGCACGGGGACTTTTTGTCCATAGCTGTCTGCTCAGTAGGCAGTGCAAAACCAGCTGGTTCACATTTACTGGAATATTTTTTTGGAATATTGAATGTCACTGGAATGTTTCCTTTGCCTGGCTAACTCCTACTCAGTCAAGATCCAAATAAGTAAATTACCTTCCATGATGCCTCCATTGTGCCAGGTTATTTCAACCTGCTCTAGGCGAACATCAGTCACATCGTTCTCACTCCATACTGCAGTTGTTTATTTAATTGTTGCGTGAACAGCTGACATTCACGATGGCCCAAAATCTTTTGAAGGGCTTCTCCATATTCTAATAGGTCCCCAGGGTATAAGCCTCCAATTCCCATCAAAGAATGCCTGTTCCTCCCAGCCTTTTATGCTGCTGTGCCAATTATTGATTTATATTCTGCCGGTCAGGCAGGACGCTCACGCAGGACTTGGGTTCAGATCTAAGTTTCTTGGCAAAAAGAGCAAAACGTGGGCCATTCATTCTGCTGGCTTGATGATGGCAGAGGGGATGTGGTTACGGAGCCAGTGGGTGGTGATGGCTTACTAAGTCAGAGGGTCCCGTCTGTGGCAGTGACGGCTTGTCTCTGGTGGAGTCCTAGGAGCTCGGCGTAGAGCCTATTTTTTCCCAGTGATTTGTGAGATATTTATAAGCCTTCATGAATCCTTTCCAGTTAAAACTACCTAAAGTGGCCCTGGCTGGTGTGGCTCAGTGGACTGAGTGTGGGCCTGGGAACCAAAGGGTTACTGGTACCATTCCCAGTCAGGGCACATGCCTGTGTTGTGGGCCAGGCCCCCAGTTGGGAGTGCGTAAGAGGCAACCACACATTGAGGTTTCTCTCCCTCTCTTCTTCCCCTTCCCCACTCTAAATAAATAAATAAAATCTTAAAAAAAAAATAAAACTAGCTGAAGAGGGTCATATTGTCTGCAACCAGGAACCTTGACCTGTACCTGCCTTTTTCCTATCAGGCTGAATCTCACGAAAGCAGGAACCATGCCATGTTCGTATCTCTAGCACTTAGTGTGTAAGCACATAGTAGGCTCTCAATAAACGTGTATGGAAGATATGGATTAGTGTGTTAGTCACCTATATTTTGCTTACCTGTGTACAACTCCAGTCAGTAATTTTGTTGAAGGCAAACGTTTCATTTGAGAAATCTTATCCTTGTCTGCTCATCTAGGTTATTATCCATTCCAGCACCTGTGCTGGGCACCGTGCACAGAAAATTGAAGAAGATGCAGTCCTCATTTCTCCCTCAAACCGGTGGGGAGGCCCATCACTCACTGTATAAATGTGATTTGCAGCCATTGCTTGGAGTGGCAGAGAAAGCAAGGGAGATGGTATTTGGCCATCCTAAGATGAGTGATGATCACATGCTAAAAATACTAATTGTGGTATTTCTAAAATAGGCCCCATTCAGGCGGCGTCAACTCTTGGCTTTCACACTGGTGGGGAGGAAAACAGCTTTGACCATCTTAAAGATGCTGATCAGCAAAATAACATTTACATGGGGCTCTGGAATTTTTATTTTTATTTTTTGAAAATGGCAAAATCTTATGTCCTGGGAATTTATTTCCAACAGCATGAGGAAGCAGAACTGGAAAGACCTAACTCAGTTGGAACTGGGAATCCATCCAGGTTTCCCAGCCTACCCCTCTGTGCGCACGTCCCCCCTCACGGGCTCGGTGCCGGGACAGGCTCTTCACCTATGGTATTAATGCAGAGCACCACGCCACGCAAGGCTGCGCTCCCTGAGAACTTTCCATAAGTTGCAAATATCATTCAGTGTTTCCCTTCCACAGGACTTTCCGATTGGGATACAGCTGAGGCGACAATGAAGGAGGAAGAAAATAGTAACTTAAAAGCAGAAAAGAGATAATCTAGTCTGCTGGCAAACCTTGGGTAGTTTTTATGCATCTCTTTTTTCTCTCTTGCCTTGTAAAAAAAGTACTTTTCTTTAACTCGCCTGGAATCACAAGCTTCCTCAAATGATAGCATTCTTGGCATTCATTTCTTTGCCAGGCATGGGGCTAGAAGCTTTTCCTGCATTATCTCATTTAATGCTCACACTCGCCCTCCTTAGTGTGCATCCTAAGTCTACTGCTGCTGCCAGAGGCTTTAAGGAAGCAAAGGAGTGTGAGGCCTATAGGCGAGAGGATTCCAACTCCACTTGTTCTGGCTGCAAAATTGTGCACTCATTACTATTGTACAGTTGTCGGATACCAAAGAACCTAAGAGTAAGCCCCAGAAACTTCCTCCTGTTTTTTTTTTTCCCCAGCATTTTGAGGGACTTGAAACCTTTTGCATTGTCTTACTGTCCTTCAAATAGGGTCCTTTCTGATTATTTTCAATTGCAAAGCCCCAAAGTGTAAAGTTTCCCCATTTTTACTAAGCTTATTCCCTAGTAGAAAATCACATTCTTCCCCCATACGGCTGGTCTTACAGAGTGTGTGTGTATGTGTACCTACTGCGTGTCTTCTAGGACACAGACTTTGGGGTTGGCAAAATATTATCTCAAGTGTTTACAGTGTTTTTTGTTTACAAAGGGATCGTGAGTCTCTGATCTATTTTTAAATAGGTGTCAGTATGATATTTTACAGGTAAGAAATCCAAAGCTCAAAAAGGATCAGCCACGAACGTGTCGTGGTCACAAGCTGCAAGGGCCAGAGCCGAGCTGGACAGACCGGGGACCCCACACTGCTACTAAGAAGCAAGAACGCTGCCGAAGTGACAGACTATCGAGACCAGGGCTCGGAAAGCTCGACTGTAATTTCCCACAAAAGGATAAGTCTTCAAAACCGGCTGCAATTAAGTTTCCAGTGGCATAAATGTCCCTTACAGTAAATGTCAAAAACACAATGGCATCCAAGTGGCTGCTCTTTAGAGCAAGCAGAAGAACAAAGTGTAATTTCACAATTTAGACTTCTCTCTTTATATATTTTTTAGTCACTTCCGGGAAGGATCCATGCATTTGGGGAGTGACTGGTGCCACCACGTCCTGGCACTTCACGGCCTCCCCAGACTCTGCAGAGGTGACTTCTCGGCTTGGTGGACAATGCCTCCCCATCTTTGGCTAATTGCTGCTAACTTCCCACTCTCTGTAAGTGGCAGATGACAAAAGACCCAAGAAACTTCTCATGGCTGAAACTGTCCGTATCAAGAGAAATTTAAATACCCACATTTACATGCTCTTAAGTTGGAGGCTTCATTTGCATATTTTTTATTGACCCCCTCACCCCCAGGGTCTTCTTTCAAGAAGGAAAATGCATCCATCTGTCGGCTCGCACCTGTGTAACCATGTGAACACTTAGATTGATTTGGAAACCCCTGGGGGGCAAAATAACATTGCGAGAGCCTGAGACCTAACTGTGTTCATTTTACAGCTTCCTCTACAGCCCTCCTAGTTCCTGGACTCAAAGCCTACTCAGGAGGATCAGTCTTACAATCATAAGCTGTCAGTGATGAAGATTTTTTCCAGATCTGAAAGTTCATCAGCTGGAGAAAACTCAACCAAAGTAAAGGGCAAGAAGAGAATTTATTCCATGTTTTTAGGCTTTTACCTGACTTTTTTTTGGTAGATAGTTTCTGAACAGAGCTTAGGTTGGTGAGGGAAAACACACACACACACACACACACACGTGAGTATGTGAGACCCTCTCTATGTACTTATTTTCATTTAAATTTTGGGAGGAGGAGAACCACTACCACCCCCCTTGGGGGACCCTGTCTAGCATCAGGAATTATGGTAAATCATGATACAAACACTATAATGAGTAAGTGTCAGGAAACCCAATTCAAACCTGTTTATGCAACAATAAAAAGAAGTTGGAATGCTTTAGCTCCTTTAGCTGAAGGGTCCAAAAGCATAGATGCTTCAGGCCTGGCTAGATCCAGGAGATTACACAATGTCACCAAGGCTTGGTCCCCTAGCTCCATCTTTTAGCATTGATTTCTTTCTGAGTCCGCCTTACTTTATCTGGTGGCCCCCAGAAGATCCGATCCCATAACTTGGCAGCTCAGCCACTCCAGTGAAAAAAGAATGTCTTTATTAAAAGAATAAGTAACAAGTCCTGGGACCAGCTTGGTTCCTGTGTCCATCTCTGAACCAATGCCTATAGCCAGGGGGACGGAACAGGCGGCAAGGCCAGGCCTGAGCCAGGGGCCTATCCTCAAAGCCCAGGATGGGGTTGAGCCACCTGCACATGTGGCCTGAATGTGGGGGAAGGATGGTTCCCCAAAGCGAAATACAAGTTCTGCCATGAGCAGGGGGCCTGGAGGTTGGCCAGCCAAACCTGCAAATATCCCCTGCATTTACAGACTCCTCGGATAGACTTAAAAACTTCTTTTCCTTGGTTTAGTCCCTTTCCCCATAAACTAGCTTTTCAAACATAGGAATCTTATTAAGAAGTGAGATTGTCAGCCTCTCCTCCCCAGTTAAACTGTCCTAGCCCTTTAGCTGGCATGGTTGACTGGGTTACTCTTCAGAAATACTTGCCACGGGATAAAACTGCATAGAACTAAACATGCACCTTCCGGCACCATGACTCAGCACTGAACCAGGCCAGAATCCAGACGATCATGGGTCCCGATGGGCCTGTGTGGAAGCCCTCAAAAGAAGAGGGTCAGTCTGCCCTCTGCCCTCATGAGGAACGTGGAGATGCCAGAGATGACTGTGGTCCAGAAGCTCAACAGTGGAGACAGGCTACTCTTGGAAGTCCTACCAGGGATGGAAGGAAGGAAGCTTTACTGAGCACCTACTATGTGCTAGGCCCCGTGTAAAGGACTTTTCCAGAGGCCTTCCCTTGTCATTTGCCCAATCCTCACATGAGCTAGCTTTTAGATTTTATATTTGATGGAAGAGGGAACGGAGAGTTGGTGGGTTTCAGGCACTATTTGTGACTAAAGAAAAGGAGAGGAAAATCTTGGTTAATTCCTAGGATTTGAACTTTTACACGAGGACAGATTGATTTACTTACACTTTCCAGCCTTGAAAGTCTGAGAGAGGAGAAGTTCGAGGATTCTAACAGGAAGGAAAAGCTTGTTCTTGACCATGGACAGGTTCACCCAACCCCAGAGCCCCCTGACAGCAGGAGAAGACCCCACACACACTAGATGGCCAGGGTGGGGCGGTGGTCAGACCCTCAGCCTCTGGAGTCCAACTTCTTAGGTTCAAATCCTCATCTTGAGAACTCTCTGTCCTTCAGCAAACCTTCTGACCTCTGCCTCAGTTTCCTCATCTGTTTAAGAAAGGATGGTGCTGATAGTTCCCACATCCTCATGTTTTTTTACGGATTGAAAGAAATAACATAGATAAAAAACCTTGCAGAGTACCTGGTATCATAGTCAGGATTCAATAAATATTAACTTTTATAATAATTAGGGAGTGGGTTGAACAGCTGAAAAGAGGTAACTGCAGATCTAAAGAAAGCTGACTCCACAGGGTGGGAAGTAAACTTGCTCACTGATTAGCCCCCAAGGGAGCACCCACGGAAATATAAATAGAATGGAAAAGGGTTAGATCATGAGTGGGTAACCTTTTTCTTTACCAGGAGCCAATGACACACAGATAGAAAAAATCCATTTCTGGCCGTATGTGAGTCAAAGACGCCACCCTGGGCTGCGAAGGGAATTCAATGAGTCACTGGTTGCCATGCCAATGCAAACACCAGCCTTCCACCTACTCCCCCATCAACACATTTGACTAAGTAACAATGATAATAGCATGCACTAAAAATGGTGGTTTTTAAAAAGTTAAGTGTACTTCTGTCAAAAATCTGTTTTTCAGAAATAACTGCTGTGGGCCAGATAGAGATTTGCATAGAATCCCTAAAATGCGTTGAGCGTGATCACAGAAGAGAAATCTCCAGTGGGTTATTAATGGACCCTAAGGGGTTTGTTTGGAGAGGGGACAGGGGGAAGGGGATTCTCCTAACTTTCCCAGGGACCAAATGCCCCTCGGCGGTGTCCGAACTTGCGCTCAGGTGAGACAGTCCTCAGTTCACACTGCCTCGTCCACGCCCTGGAGCCTAACGTGGGTTCCCAGTTGTCACGCCTTCTTCACCATCTCCAATACCTTCAATGTCTACTTGAATACCTATAATTTGGTGATATATATCTGAAACAAAAAACCCTTTGACCTAAGAGTTTAGCTTCTCATGATCAATGCTAAGAAAAACTGTAACTGGCATGCAGTAAGATTTATAATAACAAAATAAAATAAAAACAAAAGTAGAACTAACCTAAATGTCCAAATTAAATAATTTTGCATTACATGCTAGAATATGAAGAGCTATTAGAACTGTGATGCTGAAGACCATTTGGTGCCCCGCCCCGTGCGGCTCCGTCAGCTGGGTGTTTTCTCAGAGAGTGGAAGCTGCCAGTCCCCTTCCCGGTCAGGGCACGGGCCTGGCTTGTGGGTTCGGTCCCCGGTCAGGCATGAATGAGAAGCAGCTGATCGATGTTTCTCTCTCACATCAATGTTTCTCTCCCTTTCTTTCTCCATCCCTTCCCCTCTAAAAAAATAAAATAAAAATTAAAAAGGCCATTTGATGATATGGGAAATTATTACACATTATTAAGTGAAGCAAGCAGGTGATTAGGTAAAATCCCAATGTGATATATGCAAGTTTATGCAAATAAATGCCTATGAAAATCTAGTAGTGTGTTACTCTAAAACGTGAACGGTTGTTTCTGGATGATAGAATTACAGGTGGCTTTTGTTTTTCTTTTGTGCCTTTCTATATCTTCAAAAAAACACTTTTTATGGAGATTGTGTATTTCTTTGGCCATCAGGAAAAAAGTCCAATTGCTATTGCACAGAGAGAACGGAGGGCCCGCCCTGTGTCTGGTGCTCGAGAAGGAAAGGCTTCAGGTAGGCAGTGTGTGGGTCATCCGGGGCCAGGCCCTCGCGCTCCCCGGGCACCAGTGGTCACGTCTGAGGTGGCAGCCAGTATGACTAGATTCAAATCTGAGATGACCCAGGCTCTCAAAGGACTTGTCAGCTCCCTGAAGAAGCATTTCACACTTCCCAAGCCTGTCCTCGCCCAGCCCCACTATTTATAGCATTTCAGTGTCTCCAACTGGTCTGCACATTCTGTGGCCCCAGCGACACCCTCGGATGCTGCCCAAATGGTGCCTTAGTTTTCTAACGGGAGTTTGAGAGGAGAAGGCTGCACCTGGGGACGCCCTTCCCAGGCTGTGCTCCGCCTGCCGGGAGAGTCCCCAGCGGTGTGGGTACGGTGGTGAGCCATCCTGGACCACACGGGCAAAGTCATCCCGCGGAATGACAGCAATGGGAGGGGAGGACGGAGGGCAGTGGTCACGGCAGCCCAGCCTTTCACAAATAATGGCTCTTAAACCCAGTGAGATTTTGGGGTCTCCCTCCTGCAGTGGCCAAACTGGGACCCACAAAAATGCCCTGCGCTGTCCAAGTTCTTTCCCAGGAATTTGGAATTGATATCCTGGGAACTAGCTGGGGGGCGGGCGGGGGTGGAGAGATCATGGGCTCATCCGGAGCCCTGGCCAGCTCAGAGACCTTGAGAAGCGGGGGAAGCCAGAGAGAGGGGCGTGAGGCAAGCGAGCGGTGAGGAAGAAGAGGTGAAGAGAGATCCTGCAGAGGGTGGCTGCTGCCATTCGGGATGATGGGGTGGATCCCAGTGCAGTTCCTGTAGGGTCCACATGAGTCTCTTGCTGTTGAATGTCCTAAATTCGCCATGGGTTCTTTTTCCTTAAGCAACGGCGGTGCAGTTCCTCTTCTTTTTAACTAGGTGAGCTGTAATTAAAATAAAATCCTCTTTATCGTTATATTACTACACTATACCTATTACTATATATTACTATAAATTATATTATTATAATTCTTCAGATCTCAGATGCACATTTCCCCCCACAATTTACTATTTCTGAACATGGGATGAACTGTCTTCTCCCGTTGTCCTCATTGTTTGTGTTTGATGCAGGAAATGCCCTGTTTCTTTCCTCTCAAAGCTCTGGGTCAGTCAGGGCTTTGTCTGCAAGCACCTCTGCCATCATTACCGAAGATCTCTAAGGGAGGGGCTTTGTTCGAGTGCTGGGACCACGCTGGGTACACGGATACTCAATACGCAGTGAAATGAGTGACCATGGGTGTCACTGCATCAAGGAGTTGTCCTATAGGAGCAGGTGGGAGGAGCCGCCCCAGACACAGCTCCCAGGACCCAGCTTATTTTCCTCCAGACCTGAAACCATGCTAGCCATGGCCACCTCCATACTTGCGCCCAAGCTGTTTCCCAACCCTGAGCACGTTCTCTCTTCCTTTCTTTTAAACTCCAGCTCCAACTCTGACGTCTCCACCCCCAGGTCTCTCTGAGAGCTTTCTCATGGAGACCCACCCTTCAAGGCATTAACATCAGCACCGCGTCAGTCCCCTCATTCCACTGTCGCCGGTGCCACCCATCAGGGAAGGCCAGTCCTTGTGTAACTCAGCAAGTGGACCATCCATTCCTTGCGGGGCAGCATCAGAACTTTCCTTGGAGGTCCAGTAGGGCGCACAGGCGGAGGCTTCTCCTCTCACCATGCACCTTTTCCTCCAGCCCCGGGCGTGGTGACGGGCGATGCTGGCCCAGGGCCTCCCAGCACGTTGAGGGGCTGCAGTGGAGGAAAGACATTTCAACACTTACTGTCGCGGGCAGTTACCGCTGCTTGGGCGCTGACCGTGGGCAGCCCCTGTGGGGCAGCCCTCAGAGGCCGGAAGTTTTCTCTCCACGTAGAGTCTGACCCTTGAACCACACGGAGTTAGGGGCGCCCACCCACCCTCCCCACCGAGTGGAAATCCAGGATATAATTTTTGACTCCCCCAAAACTTAATTACTGTTGGCCCTTTGCACTTGCAGATCGAAACCAGTATTTTCCATCCTTGCTTAGGAATCCACGGTTGGCAATCCGCTGTTGGGAATGTGAAAATAGTTTTCCATCCGGGGTCGGGAATCCACTGATGGGAACGTGAAAACAGCGGTACCCGGGTTGGTTGAATCTTCAGATGCGCAACCTGCGGTGGGGAGCCGGTGCAGACGCGGGCGAGCGGAGTGCGCTGATTGAAAAAACCCGTGTGTAAGCAGGCCTGCGTCGGTCAGCGTCAGCTGTGTGCGAGGTAGGCTTGCGTGCTGGAGGCTGGGTGCTGGGGATGCAGAATAAATAAACCCGGGTCCCTGCCCTCCTAGAACCGGGAATGTCAGAGTGACGGACGCCGGCAGAGGTGCGAGCCCAGTGCCTGTGCGGAAGGTCCAGCTGCAGGTGCTGGGCTGCGGACCTGCTGCTAGTCCTCGGCCTGAGGCTCCTTTCCCATCGTGGCTGCAGTTTGCGGAGAGGCCTGTAGCAGCCCAGGTGAGTCGTGAGAGCAGGCCTGTGGGTGGCTGACCACTCCAGGAGCTCCCCACCGCGTGGCCACGGGGAAAGACGCCTCGCCCCCGGTCTGTCTTCCTGCAGCATTGGCCTCAGACCTGAAAGGCCGTGTCCCCTAACCCTGCAGGTGAACTCTAGGCCCCCGGTTACCTCCATTTGGGACTGGCTTTGGGTCACCTGGGAAGGGAGGGGCCACCAAACTGCTGTCCTGCCACATGGAGAAATATTTGGAAGCTTAGCCCCCACACTCCACCCCCATCCTCAGAAGAGACCCACCCCGCCCAGCCCCCATCTGAGAGGGGCCTGCTCAGGCTCCCCCTGACCTTAGAGTTAATAGCGGCGGGGCCAGCGAGGGAGGGGGCGCAGGGACAGGCAGTGTCTGGGGCAGCCAGCACAGGCACCAGCAGGGCCAGGTCTTGTCTGGACTCAAGGATGGAGCAGAAGCATCAGTACCAGGGATTTAGTATCAGTCTGGGCCGCCCCTCAGGAAGGCACTTGTGGGGAGCAGGAAGGGTACTGGGCTGCCCGACTGGGGGGCACTCTCCTGGCAGGTGGAGCACGACCTTAGGAGGGGGTCCCCTGGTGCCAGGACAGTACAGGGCACCCCTCGGGAGCACTGGATCATCCAGCTTCTACTGGAACATTTCCTCACCAGTTCTGTCTTCCTGAGGGGTGTTTACGGCACCCACACTGGCACCACATCACAGGGCCTTTGAGGAGGGCGCTCAGAGATTTTCTAGGCTGCACCTTCTGTTCTCGATGAATTCTCATTAGGAGGTGGGGCTTCCTTGGTCTGCCTGCCAGCTCCACCCTGCAAGCGGTACCAGGTTGTCCTCTGGGGTAGTGCAGCTGGTAATACCCCTTCTCTCTGAAAGCCCATCATGTACTTTCTCCTGCACCTCCACTTCCCGCGAGGCTTAGATCAAGCACCTTGCACTTGCCCCAGAACATGGCAGGGCCCCCAGGTAGGCCCCTGATGAGGTGGAAGGATTGCCCTGTGGGGTTTCCGTTCCAGCACGGCATTGGGTCCATGGAGACCCCTGCGAGGTGCGAAGAACAGCCTAACGCTAGGTAGCTACTGCTGTTATGTGCCCGGGCACGCTGCTGAGGGCTTCAAACCTCACAACCACTCTCAGAGGTCAGTGGGGTCCCCATTCACAGCTGTGGGAGCTGCGTTCAGGGTGGCTGAGGAATTTGCCCGAAGTAGCTCAGCTTTTATGCTGGGGAGACTGGCTGTGAGTAAGCTAGGCTGGCTCCAACCACTGGCTACCCCCCTCTGCTGCTGGACCAGCTCATGCTGGGTTTTCGCTACTTTTTCTTCTGTAGGAGGTGAATGGCTTAACATAGTGTTGCTGGATTCTGCCTGTCTCCATATCTGTGTTGTAAGCGCTATTTGGTTATGTAGCCAGCAATGGTCTTTACTTCTGTTGGCTTCCCACACAGATCTGAGGCTTGAGTCGTCTTTGGGGCTCCCTTGTGCATAGGAGCGCGCCTCTTTTCTGCGGAGGTTCCGGACACCCCTCACTCCCAGGCATCACAGTCCTTCTCTGACGAGGGCACGGACACAGCCAGATTTGCCCTCCTGCATCCACGTTTCTGTCATGGCGCCTGCTCACACACGCGCCACCTGGCCCACCCTGGGCTGAGTGCCTTCAGCTGCCTGATGCCGGGGCCCTGGCCTCCCAGAAAATGCCGTTTCCCGAGGGCTCTCTGGGTGACGTGGTACACAAGTGTCCTCCCGGATAGAGGACCGGGGCGCCGCTGATGCTGGCAAGATCACCTCTGATGACCGTGACCGTAGTGAAGCTGCCTCTAAATGTTGTGTTCTTGTTAAGCTCAGCAGAAAAGTCCAGAGATTTCTGCAAAATTTAGCCCTGTGTCCATATGCTTAGGGAGGAGGAATATCATTAGGAAAGTGGTTAGCAAATTTGTTATTTTCTTCACATCTCCAAGGAAACAGCTCTGGAGTAGGTTTCTTATAGGAAACTTGAGGACCCTATAAAGTGTTCGGAGGCTCAGTCAATTCTGACTGTATTGCTAACACCCAATAAATGACAGTCTTGACTTTGCAATCCAAGAGAGGGCACCTGGGGAGAGGGGAAGACTTACTCACTCTTATTTACCTGGACAGGGCACAGCTAGCAGCTAGCGTGGTTGCTGGGGTGGGTGGTAGGGGCGGGGGAGGTGTTAGAAGTTCAAAAGTCACCCCTTCAGGTGCTGCCAGATGCCAGCTGGAGGGATCAGGAGCAGCCTGGGAGTGACGGAGGCCTGGCGCTGACCCTCTTTCTCTCTTCAGCTGCCTCCAGACCTTAGCAGCCCCACCTTCCACAAAGTAAAGAGGTTGGCCTGGATCCTCAGTTTCTAACCTTTCAAAATTGCAGCCCCTTCTCTTCAAAAGAAGTCTACTGCGACAGACCAAAGTGTAAGGTGGATCAGAGGGAAGCTGCTTTGGCAGACTTCTCTGGAGTTGGCTCTCTCAGAGCCCTAGGACATTGGACATGTTATTTTAGGAACCTCTTCCTACCTGATGTCCAGATAGATGTCCATCAGCTCCAGGGGAACCAAGAGAGATTCTGGTTCTTGGAACTTGGACTTAGTTCTGAGAATCTGGACTTGGCCCAGTTGGGTGGGGCAGCTGGAGTGTGCTGTTGAGAGAATTTGTGGCACCTGGAGACAGGGCTCAGCACCAGCTGTGGTTTTCATTGTGGAGCCCAAAAGCTGCTTCTAAGTCAATCTGGAAAGATGCCTGTGCATATTCAGAGCACCACACAGCATTCTTCGATGATGTGCCCAGCCAGTGGCCCGCACTACCTGGAGGGTGACCATGGAGGGGACCATCATGAAAGAGTGGGGAGAGGTTGCCACAAACAGACCATTATTTCTTGAATTTATCGCCTCCTTAACCTGAGGTACAGTGTCAGTGTCCCTGGGAGAAGTGTCTTTTAATGTCCTGGGTCATTAAAACCCAATAATCTCTTTGAAATGGCTTAACTGCTGTCTGCAAGGAGATACAGTAAATAAAACTGCCATCTCTGTGTCTGCTGTCACTGTATTGATGCATTTCTTTTCTTTTTTTAAATAACTGCATTCATTTTAGTTCAGGCCAATGCATTTATGCCATGCTGGCGGTGTGTAAATTTGGTAATTAAATCCTGTTATCTTGACACAGTGGGCAGAATGAAAAGCAGTTGTGATGCTTCAGAGAGGAAAACACTGTGAGGAGAGAGAAGGAGGTTTGTTTTGTGTTTTTTAAAAAGCCATTTCCACGGAGTCTTTTTTTGGCACTAGAGAGTTGACAGATGCCTAAGAGAGAGATCCTCGAGTGGGGAAGGGTCCTAATGAGTCCCCGAAACTGCTCTTCGCACTGTTGTACACCCCAGCAGAGTAGAAAGTGCGTGCCACTTGTAATCCCACAGAGCTGGAATTTTAGCCAAACTCTATTGCTTTCTAGCTGTGTCACCTCTGGCAAGTCATTCACCTTCTGTATCTGTCAGGGTGCTTTGGGCTGAAGATAAGAAAAGCCCCAATCCAGAGTGACTGAGTAATTAAAATGTTTTCTATCCTATCATAAGAAGTTCTGATGTAAGGTCACTCCAGGGGTGTGGAATTCAGCTCATCAGTGTAAATGGAGAGCCTGGATTCTTTGCATCGTTTTCCTCTGCCTCCCTCAGTGGACGGGCCAGGCTCCTAGCCTAGCTCAGTGATTGCAGGAGGCTGCCTCAGTTCCGGGAACCTCACTCAGGCTTGACCGTATGCAGCTGCGGAAGAGGGCTCGTCTCTGATGAGAAAGAAGGCGGTTCCTGGAAGCTGTCTAGGAGACACACTGTCGCGTTCTATTTCCAGAAGTTTGTCTCAGGCCCACCTTCTAACCAATCACTGGCAAAGAGAGTAGAATCAATATGGTTGACCCGGATAAACCACAGTTCCTGCTTGCTGCCTCCTAGGCTGGTGAGGGGAGTTCATGGCCATGCAGAGAAATCTGGACATGTACGTAAAACCAGGCTTCTATTGGAAAGAAGGACGAGGGGTGAGTTGTTGGGTAGGCAACCCATAGTATCTGCTACAATCTCTCTGATACTATTTCTCCATCTGTAAAACCGGGATCATAAATATGTCCCTTCATATCCTGTTGTGAGGATTTAGAGATGAGGCCAAACATTTCTGTTATAGACAAAGTGTTTGCAGGTTAGAGAGCCAGTCTGGGGTTGGCTAGCTTCTCCAGAATAGGCATGGATGGATTTGCTTCCGTTCAGTTACAAGAGGTTCAGAGAGTCCGGCTTCTGCTACCAATAGAACTTAGTGCCACCAGACTTGTGGCTGGCCTTGGCTGGTCCTCCAGGTGGCCTGGTGGCTTGCCTCCTGTGGTATGACTTTGACTTTTTCTACTGTGTTCATGACTCATGTAACTAGAATGTGGTGGGACTTATTTCCTGTCTCAGAGAGTGGCCCCAGCCCACAGATGGTGCAGCCTGGGCCCATTTCTGATTCCAGTGTGGGGTCTGCCTTCTAATCCTTAGGAGGAGTGATATCAGCAGGTGGGGGCCATGGTACCTCAAAGCCATCCTGTCTCATCATCCCTGAGACCAGACAAGCAGGAACACCAGGGAGGTAAAAAGGAAGTTCTCCTGAACTGTTAGGAAGTTCTCCAGCAAACAGTGTGGGGATCCAGAGGCTGGAACCCTCATCAATTTGATCAACACCCTAGCCCAACATAAGGGTAAGTCCTTCCAGACCTGAACCTTGGAAAAGAGGTATCCACTATGCATGTGCCTTCCCATCCAACCTCTCTGTGTCAAGTCCCTGGGCTCCCTACTTTCATCATGGGAAACCCTGTGCCCCCTTAGGGGCAGAAAGGTCTGCCCCTATCTCTTCCCATGTCTTGCTGGCTGCCTCAGGGGAGAGAAGAGATTCTAGTAGCACAGCTAGGAAGCATGGAAGGTCTGTTACTGCTAATTCCGTCTGCAGTGGCTGCTTCCTCGCTGGTTCACCTAAGAGGTAGCACACCTTTCCTATGCAAGGTTGAACTTGTCTTGAAGACTACACAATCTTAACTTTATAAAAGAAATAGCATTGCTCCTTTTAGGAAAATTTTGTTCATGCCCTTTCCATTACCTTAGTCCCTGCCATTAATGTACTAAGAAGCATATGTTTTTTTCCTGAATCTGCTATTGTATTACATACAAGAGCTAGACACTGACAATAGAACAGCTCTCTCCGTGACACCCAGGAGGGATGGCACCTGCCTGGATTACAGTCTTTTGGATTTTCCTGATGAAAGAAGAAAGGGGCGGGTTTCCAGTTTATTTCACTACATCTATTGTTGCCTTTCATCTGTGAATGAATTGTTTATTTCGTGAAAGGCGGAAGGAGGGTGAACACGGACCTGTTCACCACATTGTGGAATACCAGAGCCAGCGGCCAAGGTGTGAGGTTTGTACGATTAGGACAAATACACCTGTCAAACTTCTTCCCCTAAGAGGTAGGAAAAGATTAAAGCGATACTCTTAAAAAAATTATGTTTGCCTATGACATGATTATTTACCAGGAAACCCCAAAGAAATGAACACAAAAGCTATTCAAATTAATAACATAATTTTATGTAAATAGAAAAGGATATAAAAATCACTAATATTCTATCATTTCCTATATACTTAGAATATTCAAGAAAAATACAAGAGGCAAACAGTCAAAAGGGTTTGGCCTGGAACTACCCTCCTTCTCCGTGGGGTTTTGTCTGGCTTCCCCTGCACATTAACCGGCTGTAGCCACAGTCATTAAGCCCTAAGCACGGGCTCCCCCAATTCCTTAGACTAGTCAGGTTGTGTTTTAGAGTACTCCCTACTTGTCTTATTCATTGCAGTTTTAGCTTAAATTTCTACCTTTTCTGCTGGACTGTAGCTTCTCCACTAGACTGTACCCTGAAGGCAGGGCAGCGGTGTCTTGCCTCCTACCAAGTTCCTAGTGCCTTGCATGATACTGTTGAATGAATTAAAGAATTTAAAAATCAAAACATTACTTAGAAAAATCTCCCTTTAGAGAACAGGTGTGCCTGATATGAAGAAAAATGGCACACTTTGTAAAAGGTGAAAGAGGACTCGAGAAGGAGTGGCCTGGCCACTTGGTCTCAGGCGGGGCAGCGGGGTGGTGGACAGCTACCCCTTCTGCCCAGAATAAGGCGCAGACTTAATGCCGTGTAATGTCAGTTAAAGTCCGCACAGAATTATTGGGAAAACATCATAAAAATGATTCTGGAAGGAAATAATCATAAAAGAAAATTCTGGAAAACTAAACTCTGAGTTTCCGGTGGGTAGCTTCCTGGTCCCATCCCCTTTCTCTCTGAGCAGTCTCTCCCACACAGCATGGTTCAGAGCCACACTCCTGCCTGCCCTGGTCCCTGCCTCCCGGGTTGTCAGGGCGCAGGCCCTCAGAGGCAGCAGGGAGACCCCGCTGGAAGTCCCAGGGCAAGTGAATCTCTGTCTCGTCTTTCATTCCAGAAAGCAGTGAGGGCTTGGTGCAGACAGGGAGGGACAAGGTAGGTTTGGGAATGCTCTTTCAGAGTTTGGCACTGGCATGGCAGCCAAGATGGGACATTCACAGTCTGGGATCTGCATAGGGTGCACCTGGAGCTCATAAAGTTCTGTGCAAGCAATGGTGTACCCTCCCGTGATGCTCCCCTGAAAAGGCCCCTCTCCAGCGGCCCCTCTGGCTGTATCAGGCCTGCCTCTGCTCATTGTTTTCCGAATCATTGGCTCCTTACAGGCAGCATCTCCTGGTGAGGGGTAATTGCATGCCCTGGTTCTCTGGGATGTCTCCACGGGGGTGTTACCAACTTCAGCAGTGAGTGCCTGTCATTCAAAACCATCTCACTCTGGATGGGGACATGCCCATCTCCCATGGACACATCTGGCTTTGTCGACTTAGCTGTAGTTCTTAATAAAATGAGTTTATAAGAGCAGTGAGAAGCATTAGGCAATCAAGCATTTAAACAGCCCATTCCTGAACCAAACAGTCAAGCCATGTTTAACACCATGTTCCCTCACCTCAAACGTCATTAAACAAAATTAAATTTAACTCCCTGTAAAACTATACCCACCATGTCACTTTGCTTTGCCCCTGAAGTTGGAACATATGTTATGACTCACAATATCTAACTTCATTCTCTCAAACCCTCTGGAAGAATGCTTATCCTTATTATGAATTCCCACCAGACAATTCCAGCAGATTCCCCACTGGAGGGAACCACAGATATTCCCACTGGCTGCAGTTCTAGTGATATTTTTTTTTTTACCAGGCCAGGAAAATAATTTTTCTCTTTCCTATTTTTGTAGCAGAGCAAGGAACGAGGTGGGAGAAATCTAAGGTCCAAGAAGCAGAACAGGGGGTCCAGTGGGTTCTGAGGCAAAGGGGCCCAGGGAAGCCACCAGAGAGCGGAATCCAGGAGGCAGATGCAGGGAGCAGTGGGTGAGAGGTGCCAGGGAGTGGGCAGCAGCAGTGGCCAGCTGCCAGTCTGGGTGTTGTGGGTGCCGGTCACAGGTGGGCCTGGGAGGGCCTGGGAAGGCACCAACAAGACTCTGGAGCTCCATTCCATGGAGCCTTGTTTTCCTTGTACCTCCCTGTGGGGAGTCGTGGACTGAGAAGCGTAGCCTCTGACCCTGTCCTGCACACTGCTTTCTGCACACTGCTCTCCCCCGAGCTTGCCCTGACTTCTGCTTCCTTTGGGTTCAGCTTGACTAGATCCCCCTGCAGACAACCTGGGATCCAGTTGTTCATGGAGAAGCTCCACTATCCAGAAGTCCCCACGCTGGGCTCAGTGCCACCTACCTTGGGCATTGTCGAGGTCTGAACAGTTCTCAGTGCAAAGTTCTGCTGGTTCCTAAGGAAAATGGATTTACCAGCTGTCCTAGTCGATTTCCTCCAGCCATTGCCCTGGACTAGTCACATGTGTGACCTCAGCTTGCTTCCTTCTCCCCACCTGAAGCTCTCAGAACACTGCCTGGGTTGGACAGCGTAAATCAATGACCAGGAGTGGTGAGAATGGGATTAGGAGCCCTAGATCACCAGGGTTGAACCCCAGCTCTGCCATCTGCACTCTGGGTGCCTTTGAGCAAGGCGTGCAGTCTCTGTGAGCTTGAGTTCTCCCATTGGCCAAGATGGAACTGGCAACACCTGCCTCCCAGGGTTGCCATGCGAGGAATAGATGAGACGATGTACATGGACACATCTAGCACTCGATCAATAAATCTTTAATCACATTCACAAATCTTATAGGCAGAGTACCATTTATCATTCCCTCTAGAAAAGTCATCCTAGTTTAATCCTGCGGGTGGTGACTATTCTCTCTTTGCCATTCATCCCCTGTGGGTGGGCTAGCTACTTGCAGGCAGCAGTTGATGGAAGCCCGCAATACCAATGTCAGAGTGCCTAGTTTGGGCCTCCTAGTCCACAGAGATCAGCCCCTGTGCCCATGTGGGAGCTCATTCAAATACCTACAGGGAACAGATGAAGGGATGTAGCAGGTTCAGCATTCACACTTGTGCAGAGTCACGCTGCCAGCAGGTTCATCCCTGAGCGAGAAAAGACTGCATAAACATGATCTATACACGCCCCCACATGGATTAAAAATATAGGCCAATATGTACTTGCAGAGGAAAGGACTGAGCTATTTTCTTAAAAGAATCTATTTAGACCTGACAGCAAATCCCAGTATTTGCCAAGAGAAGGGGACTGGGTCTACATCACTGCCTTTCCACCTGTGAGGGGCTTGTCCTCAGTGGCACCTTTGGGCACTGTGCTCAGCATAGTGTTGCTTTTGACAGGTGAGGGAGGCCGCCTCCAGAGAGCCTTGTTAATTTTAGAGGTGAAATAGCAGGATTCACACTGGCGGTGATTTCCCACAGTAAGGCCATCGCAAGTGTTTGGGAAGGGGGTGAATAGAAATGGCTTCTGATGTCTCTGTACATGGTGACGATGGATCGCCTTTAATAACCATTTTGTGTCTGTCTTGATGGGCTTGTTTAATGGCTTATTCTTCTCTTGATTTCAAGACATGGCTCCTGTTAAACTCAGGGAGAGAAAGGGGGAATTTGTGGGGAGTTCAGCCTCCCAAAGGGGGAGTGCTCAAACCAATGTTCGCTTTGGTTTGAGCATTCCATGGATCCAGTGGTTGACCAGAGAGTTTTTGAGGAATAAAAATGACTAGGTGGGTGTTTGAAACAGATTTAGTTCCACGACCCTGTGACTCTGGTCCCACTCTGCAGCACAGAATATCAGACATGGACTTCACGAAAGGGGGTTGGGGAGACAGAAGTGGCCTGGCTGAGAGCCACACCACATCGTTGTATAAAAATTCACAGACATTTCTTGCAATTTTTTTTCCTTGCAATTTTTTTTTTCCTTCTGGCAGATGGGAAGTTTTTCTACTTGATACTTTTCTCTGTTGGCATAGACGGTTGGGTTGGATTAACGACCACATTCAGACTTGAGTTCATTCTCAGTTACTTGGCTTGATTTCTTGAGTCATGGCTTGCCAGGGAGCTCGGAGATGCTGGACCAAGCACACGTCCTGTCGGGTCTGCCCTTATTTTCTCATTGGCTGGCCTTTTTGGAGGCCGTGTAGTAGCTTCCTTTCCACTGGTAGCAGCCCTCACTGCGGGGCGCTAGGGGAAACCCCCTGCGGGACTCAGGCAGTGGATAAGTAAGGACAGGGACCTCTTTTTTCTAAGTCAGCATTCTCCAAACCTTCCTCAAAGAACCCCAGGACCCAGCCTCTGCAAGGACCTCAGATCTGCTCTCTCTCTCTCTCAGGAATTGAGGCCACTTTGTTGTAAGAAGACACCTGAGACATATCCAGGGTTGGATTTGGTCAGAAATGGATGACCCAAGGCCATCCCATTACTTTTTAGTATGTACCACTCAAATCCCTGTGCATGTGGGTATATGTCTTCATTTCCCTTTGCTAAGTCTCCTTCACAGACTGTCCTCCTTTCTTTTTTCTCTCTAGCTGCAAACAGTGAAAGTGAGGAGCCCTTGCTTTGAAAAACCCTTTAAAGCCCTGCCACTGTCTCCGGGAAAGTGCTCATTCCTGAGTCTCCCGACGATGCTCACCTCTGTGTGGATCACTCAGAGCTTTGGTGCTTTGGGCTATAATCAGTCTTCCTTTTCATCTTTCATCTCTTTCCTGCCTGAGACACATGGTGTTCCCTGCCAGTTTCCACTTCCTCTGTCATCCATCTATCGCTATCTACCGACCTATCTATATATATCTACCTGTCTCTCTCTCTCTATGTATCTCCATCTCTACGCTCAGAGTTGACAAATGCTAGCGAGACCCATAAAGAAAGAACTCCTTCAAGTTTAATGTACAGTAAATACACCTCAGTATATACCTGAAGTGACGCACGCTATTTTCTCCACCACACCTCCTCAAGAGAACATAATTATTCAATATCTTTTCAAGACCTCTGAGAAGAGAGCAGGAAGATGAGATGATGCCCATTTCTGGAGAGCTTCTTCAGAGATGGTGGGTCTCTTTTTTATGGGCTAATATCTTCTTAAGTTCATTATTTAATTAGCACTTTTTAGGTGCTGGGTTCTGTGCTAGATCAGAGGTTCGAAGATAAACAGGTCATAACCTCTGAGCGCCAGAACTGGCCAGTGAATCTAGTGGATGAGGAATCAAGCTGAAGACACTGCACATTCCTGAATATTTACCAGCCATGACAGAGTGATCTAGAGAAAAAACTCAGTGGAAAGCACTCAGCCTGGGTCCTCCAACTGGGAGAACAGAAGAAGACCAGGTGGTGATAGAGGAGGAAAAGCTAGCAAAATGGGTTGGAAAACAGTAACCATCACCAGAACGTGAGTTGAGGGGACTTGTCCCTCTTGTTCATTGTTGTATTCCTAGGGTCTAGAATAATGCCTGGAACATATCAGGTGTTCACAGAATTATTTGTTAAATAAAAGGATGAATCTCAGTGGCTCATTTCCCTTTCCGTTTTGGCTGCACCATTTGCTGGAAGGAATCCCCATTCTTCCCCGAGATAGGACAATGCCATTAGGCAGGTATATCTTGGGAATTTGGACCATCTGTTTGGGGCCCCATGGAGAGGGTGTACCAGATGGACCTAAAGTCTATTTTGGTCTTTACTTTGCATGTTTCTTGTTTTTCTGCATCCCGTGCAGATGGATACTGTCAGGTTATTTATAGCAGGAGTTTGCACACAATAATAGAACAGTTGCTCTGATTCCAATGCCAATTGAATTACTTTGGCTTTGCATTCTTCAGAGGACCTGTAGCAACCACAGTGTTAAATATCTGTGGTACCAAGACGCTTCCCGATTTTCAGCCCCTTCCCCGAGACAGTTCTCTCTGAAACATGAGACACAGGGTCATGCAAAACTTCTAAATAAATTACTGTGCTAGAAAATTTAATAGTATATTAAATAATTAATACATATAACCAAGAATGCAAAGATGGTTCTTACGTACAAAGATATTTGCCATTTTAGGACTTAGTGAGTAATTGAAATAGTTCATTTTCAATAATAGGGACTCATCTAGAAAATTGTGGTACATTTATATAACATAATACTATCAAAAACTATAATCCATAATAATAATAATATGAGAAAATAGTTATGACATTTTAAATGGAAACTTGCAGACCACATTATATACATACATATGTATACATATATATGGTCCAGGCTTAAAAAACTATGTATACCTAGAAAGAAGAGACTGAAAGAGTATAATGAGTAATTTCTTAGTGGGAAGATCATGGGTGATTTTTATTTTCTCTTTCTGCTTCTCTGTTTCTCAGTATTTCTGCAGTGAACATGCATTACTTTAGTAGTGTAGAAAAAAATGCTATGAATGCTATTTCGAAGGATCGCTCCTTTGGTTTCTTCCAGTTGGGGCTCTCTGTCTGAAGTTTATATTGAAGACTAGCTCAGGGCCTCTGCTATTGGAGATAAACCAAAGGGAATGTATAAAGTGCGCAGTCATGGTCAGTGAAGTAGGCATTTAATAGGTTGCTTTTAATTTAATCTCAAAAGGAAGAGGTATGTGGTGTCTTCTCTGCAGAGATTTATTAATGCTGGTTTGTACGTTATCCAAGCATCTTGAACTTGCCCAGTAGCCCGTCTATAAAGAACCAGGATGTGCAGGCAGTGCATGCATCCTCCACATCCATAAATAGTGTGTAGCTTGAAGCCAGTCGTCTATCAAGCTTGCCCCAGGATGAAGACCAACCTGCGGAATCTCAGCTTTAAATAGACAGCAGCAATCTTTGGGGAGAGGAGGTTATTAAGGAGAAAACTCATGCACTCGGCTTTGGCTTATATTCTCTTGCTTTCCAGTGCCCTGTCTTGGAACTTGGAGCAGCCTCGTCACACACAACCCCAAGAGTAAACCCATCTTGGTTAAAGACATGAGTTTGCCAAAGCCTGCGGGTGGAGGGTGGAACAGTCTGACTCATAGCCACGGTTTTAACTTGAATAGTCCAGCTATAATAGCTACACAGCGGGCTCCAATGATTAGCAGCAGTATTTATCTTTTCTAGTTTGCATTTGCAGTGACACACTCAGCGCTATCTGCCCAGATACGGCATCTATAAAGTCAGCTGCCTCATGCACACTATTTTTAACTTTAAGAAGAGGAGCCATTTCCAATGTAATTGATGATAGCACTGTAATCAAATGTCCTGCATAATGAGGAAATCTAATAAATAAAGTACAGCGAACAAACAAATGCTGGGATCTAGGATGCCTTAAAGTTCAGCTACTAGCATATAGCCTCAAAACTTGTCCCTGCAATTGAGAAATGAGTAACAGCCTTCGATGTCAGAAAACAAGATTAGAAGCAACTTTTTCAGCATGGGATTTAGACAACTGATGGTGAGAAATACAGAACACAATTTTCTTGACAAGACCTGGTAACCTGAGACGGCGCAGAAAGATAAGAGAAATGGACTAGAAATTGATCTTACCCTGATTCTACTGTAGAATCTGATCATGCTTTTAAAAAAATAATGATACACAACAATAAAAACAAATATACTCTGTTTAGCTCTTTAAACTCAACTTGTCATTGCCGATTGTATCATATTGTTCTGTCACTACAAATGTGAGGAAACTTTGGTGGTGGTTGTCCTTTCATTTCCACTTGAAATTTGCTCCTGGGAAACCCATAGATCCCCCCTCCCCCTTATGTCTCCTATGAAACAGCTTCTAGATGAGAAGAAATGTCTATCCTTTAGTCCCATGAGATTGTTCATTTTAGGATGGAGAGAATATGGAGAAATCTTTACCATCAGAAGAGAGAATGGGAAACACTCTAGATGAGGTAGAAAGTCAAGAAGACAAGAACCTAGCCAGGGATGCTCTGTATCACCTTTTGGTTTGAAGAATTCCTCTATCTGTAGTCTGTGTGAACACGAGACTATCGTCAGTGCCTCTGACCATTAGCAGAACAGTCATGGGGAATTTATAGCCTGCGATGTCCCGATGGTGAGAGACTCGAAGTTCTGGGCAGCTCTTAGCAATCAGCTGTTGGAGAACAGACCAGGCAGCTCAGGATTTTAATTTTGGAGCTGTTAGCAATGAGCAGTTAACAGGGAGGGCTGCACAGCCTTCATCCACAGGACTGCCACGATGCCAGATTAAGCATCTATTGAATGAAAATATAGATCAATGAACTGTGTAATTGCAGACGTGCAGGAAAGCTTCTCTGAGTCCTAAGGCTACAGAATTCCCTCCAAGCAGCACAATCCACATTCTGTGTCGTTATGGGTCATAACGGTTTTATTATAGTTTCATGATTATTACATTCTGGCACACTAATCATCTAGAGATAAGTTTTTAATTTTAAAATAAGTGTTTTAAAGAGTATCATTTTAAAACTAATTGCATTTAGTTATAAAATATGGTCTGCAAATTTACAGATTCTTTGGAATATGTCAAGACTTGTTTATTGGCCTTTATGAGGTTTATTTTACACATTGTATCTACATCCATACATACACATATGTATGTACCATTTCATACATATTCTAGAATAAATTTCATGCGTGTGTGTTCTTGTTTTTAATCCAGGGCTCTCTGTCTGTCTATGAAAACAAGCTGTTAATTGTGTTGTCGAATCTTTTACACTCTTACTGTTTTATCTGCTTCGCATGTCAGTTGGAGAGACAGGTATATTGAAATCTCCCACTATTTGTGGATTCCTCAGTTACTCCTTATAATTCTATCAAATATGATTTGCGTATTTGATGGTAGGTTATTCATACAAGATTAAAATTATTTTTTCCTAGTGAAATTTAATATTTTATCATTATCAAGTGGCTCCCTAATATTTAAAAGGATGAAAATCTGTTTTATCTATATTAATATTACTATGATTTCTTTTAGTTACTATTTATATATTCTTTTTTAATTGATTACTTTTAATCTTTCCATTCCTTATATGTTAGATATGTCTCTTATGAACAGCATAGAGCGGATATTAAAAACATAATTTGACAACTTCCATCTTTACTGGCAACTTTAGCCCATTTACATTTATTGTGATTGTTTATATATTTAAACTTATTTTTACCATCCTGTGCTATTTATTTGAATTTTTTGAATACCTTTTTAAAAAAGTTTTGTGACTTTCTTGAGGATTTTTTAAATAAAGCATTTCCCCTTTTTGGAAATTATAAACTCTATTTTCATTATTTATTGATTAGCCTTAAAAGTTTAATTGTACTTAACAAAGCCTCAAGTTACTTACTAGTTTTTCCTTTTTTAAAAACTGTTAGTACTTTTAAATCTGACCACCCCCTCATATCTTCCACATTGCTGTTGACTGCTTTTGTGAAATCCCTAAATTACGCACTATTTCTGGAGCTCCACAGTAACTTATCTATCTACATTTACTTGCATGTTTGCCTATTCTCGGCTTACAGTTCTTCTTACATCTCAGATCTTCCCTCAGAGATAATTTTCCTTCTTCCAGAACTATATATTTTAAAGTTCCTTTCGTGAAAGTTTATTGGTGACAAAGTCTCACAGCTTTCATACGTCTGATGGAATGCGATGTATGTCGGAATGGAGTCGGTGGGATTTGCTGAGGACTGGGGGGAGGGGGGCGGCCCAGAGCGCCCCCTGCAGAGTACCGCTGGGAGTGGAGACACACGCACTTTCAGACGGTGCAGCGAGACGCAGTGAGGGGCGTGTTCGTGCTGCAGCCAGTGCTCCCCAGTATTCATGTTGGTCCAAGGACTAAATTCTGGGACCCAGAGACCTTTACAAACAATTCTGGGCATTAGTTTGTTCCCCGATTATTTTTTGAACTTACCAAATCTATTCATTTATTTGTTCATTATTTAATTTGTTATTTAAACAGATTTTTAAAGTGTCTCCTATATGCTAGGCATAATATTAGGCAATGAAGCTATGAAAATGAGTACATTCTTCCGTGGACTTTGCCCTTGTGGATCAGGCAGTCTCGTGGGAGAACAAATAGTAATCAAGTAACAATCACAGTTGGCTGTTCTTGATTAATTATACCTTTCCACGTATCATTGTAAATGTAAATTTGTGATTGTGATAAGTGCTGTGAAGAAAGGCTCCTGGTGCTCTGAGAAGCTATAACAGAAGCCCATGTACACTTACTGTGATTGTTTGTATATTCAAAATATATGTATTTATGTATTTGACTGTTGGGAAGTCACAGTCAGCTTCCCTGAGGAAGGAGGATTTGAGTTGAGAGCTGAAGGATGGTGAGGAGTGAACTAGGCCAGTGGTCCCCAACCTTCTTGGCACCAGAGACCAGTTCCATGGGAGACAATTTTCCACAGATGGTGGTGCGGGGTGGCAAAGGGGGAGGGGTGTTGGAGGGAATGGTTTCGGGATGATTAAAGCTCATTACATTCAAGCTCACCTCCTGCTGTGCGGCCTGGTTCCTAACAGGTCTGGACCAGTACTGGTCTGTGGCCTGGAAGTTGAGGACCCCTGAACTAGGCAAAGAGAGCATGGAAGAGCCTCCCAGGCTGTGGACAGGGCAGGCACAAGGCCCCGAGGCTGGGAGAGGGGCGAGCAAAGGGCATCAGCGTGGCCGGAGTGGAGAGAGGAAAGAGAGCAGTGCAGGCCGAGTCTGGAACGGTAAAGAGGGGACAGACTTGGGCCCTGAGAGACCATGTTGGGGAGGTGTCCTTATCCCAGGAACAACACAGGCAGCTGACATGTTTAAGCACAGGGAGTGACCAGATCAGATTTGGGATGAGAAACCATACAAGCTTCCTCGCTTTTTTCTGCACTAGCTGGCTCGGGGAACTGCAGAATGATCCTGGCTTTTTCAAAACAGCAGCTTTGTGGGAGGGGAGCCTGGGCACTGTCCCTCAGGGGACCCTGCTCGAGATGCCCATAAAACCTTCAGCACAGGTGAAAGCAGCCAGCGGTAGGCTTTCTGGGACAGGCACTGTGACTGTCGGTTTCCCCTTCTGTGCTCTAAGCCGCTGCTCAGAAATATGTTCTAAGTGCCTGCAGGAAACAAAGGTGCAATTAATCAAGACCAGCTCCAAAGCCCCATACACCTTTGATCCTGGAGGAATGAGAAGCTGTGCAGTTAAAGGTCAGGGCATTGACCAAGGCTGCTCAGGGCATTGTTTTCTGTGACCTCCTCTCCTGGCGGGTTTGCTTCCTCCTCTCTCCACTCTGCCTCTGAGTCCTCTGGAGCCCTGATGGGGTTAGGAGTTGGGGCCAAGATGGGATAAAGGGGGTGCAGTCAGTGAAGCCGGGAAGAGGAAGGGAAGGGAGAGGAAGGAAGAGGGGTCGCAGTGTCAAACAAATGCAGGGCTCCTGAGAAAGGAGGGTCCAGGGAGAGCTCTGGGGCTGGTTCCTGGTTTCACTCTGTACCCACCCTGCTGTGGGACCGCAGGCAGATGGCACAGCCTCTCTGTTGGCCTCCATGCCCTCATCTGTAAATGAGGCCTTTCCCAAGGGTGTCCACACACCTGCGGTTACATAGGGGGTTGTGTGTGGGTTAAGATGATGCAACTTCCTGTGGAGGATCAAGCTTATGAGATTTTTGAGGAGAAATTATTATTTTTACATGAAGACAAATACAGACATTTTGGTTCAGAATGTAAAATTTGCCCTTAAAAAAAGAATGTAAGAGGCAATGTCAAAGAAAACGGTCCATATTCTTCATTACCCAGGGTACTATGCGGGGAGGGTGGAGAAGCACTGGATTAGATGTGTTCTTAGATGCCCTTCAGCCCTTTACTATTGTGATTCCTGGGTTTTATGATGAAGATCAAGGTGAGGGAGGATTAAGTAATCCTTGGATATAAAAGGATTTAGATGACCCTTTTAGGTTTTAAAAGGAGTGAGTTTTCGTGTGGGCGGTCAACCACGGCCCACACTGTCTCTGCTCTGGCTTTGAAACCTCCTGTTCCTTTCCTGGGAAAGCCCTGGTCCTTCCTGCCTGCATGCCTAACTCCCCTTGTTCTTTAAAAGCTGTTTGAGTGTCCCCTCTGAGGGGATACTCTGTCACTTCCTTCTTCCTCCCCACCTCAGGCCTCTAAACTGATGGCATAGGCTGCCCCCGACCCCCTGTGTGTCCACAGAACTCCATGCACAACGCAAATGCGGCACACACTGGGCTTGATTGTAGTCCTGTGTTCCTGCCTCATTGTGTTAACCTGTTGTTCAAGAAGCCTTCACGTTGTTTGGAGAATGAAGACCCACTGTGCCCACAAGCCCTGTGTGATATCTGCTGACTGCTCTTGCTTCAGGTCTCACAGCTCTCTGATGTTTGGTCTGGACCGTGGGATGCCCGATAAGTTGTAGTTCCGCTAAGTGCCATGCTGTCTCCTGTCCCTCGTTCCTCTTTCCCGGAATGGTGTTTCCTGGAATGCTTATGCCCTTGTCCCTATGGAGAATTCCTCTTTATCTTCCATGACTTGGTTCAGCTGCCTCCCCTTGGAGAAGTCTTTCCTGGCCCCCCACGATTTCCCTGTGGGGACTTTCCTGATCCTCGGAGGCAGCTCTATTTCACCACTTGCCTCATTTCTATGGGCACGTGTCTGCATGTCTTCTGGGTAAACGGAAGCTCACGGAAGACCATGAGTGTGTTCCCCATGTGGCACGGGATATGCCCACATCAGCACATGCCAGCTGAGTGAATGCAGGTCTGCATGAGAGAGTAGGAAACAGGGAACGATCATGCAATAGTTCCATAAGTGCCCCCTTTCCTCCACATTAGCTCACTCAGAGAGGACTTTGAGTTCTAGGGCTGTAAATACATCAGGCATGCACACACCAGTTAATTCCATCATTCACTCATCTTTTGACTCACCTTATGGAACACCTTCTGCTCATTCATTAATTTATTCACAACTATTTGCACTGCTTTATCTGTTGAGAATTCAGCCTAAATAAAACAAAGTCCCTGCCTTTAAGAACCTTATATTCCAGTGGAAAGAAACAGACAATAAAAGAAATATTTACTATGTCAAGATCTTGTAGGATTGTCTGAGGTCACTACAAGGTGTTGCTGAGGGAGCAGAGGACTGGCTTGGTCTCCTTTACACTCTGAAAGCCTCCCTCTGGCTGCCGTTTGCCCGGTTTGTGAAGGGCAAGGGTGCGAATGGACCAGTCAGAGGCTACGGCCTCCAGATAGGAGATGCTGGCAGCTTCCACCGGGACCCAGCGGTGGGAGGTGCTGAGATGCTGAGTATGTTTGGAGGCACAGACCACAGACTTTGCTAATTGATGAGATAGAGGATATGCTAGAGATAGGAGTCAAAGGTGACCACGAATTCTGGCCTGAACAACCAACAGGAAGGCTGGAGATACTACTGACTAGAGAGGAGGACTCTGGAATTAGTAGATCCGTGGGGAAGACCAGGAGCTCAGCTTGGACTGTTCGCTGTGAGGTGCTCCTTAGGTATGCAGGGGACAAGTGACGTGGATGAGTAGGCAGCGGGGGATACGAGTGTGGAGCTGAGGGGAGAGCTGTGGGCTGGAGATGCAAGCTTGCTGTCATTTGTACACAGGCGTGTACACAGGTAAACTGCATGCCCTCGAGACTGCATGAGGTGACCTAGAGCTTAAAGATTGACACAGAGGAGGAGAGGACTGTCCGGCGCCTTAGGGCATCCCAACGGGAGGACCCCGTGAAGGAGACTGAGAAGGAGCAGCCAGTGAGGTTACAGGAGAAGCAAGGGCAGTAATAACTGGGGTCTAGGAGGAGAGAGAGAAATGCCAAGGTGAATGAGGGGGGCCTGGCAAGTATCAGTATCGGAAATGAAAGGCAAAGTCAGGGGGACTTAGGAGAGTATGAGGGCTTTCCAGGAAGCTGGTCTATTGCTTTTAGGCATACTTAACACAGTCCAATTAGCAAAGGTAGAGTTGAAATTCTGAACAACTTATCTTCATTCCTGTGAGAGAAAAATAAAATTTATTTTCATTATTAGCGAGTCAAAAGAAGATTCCCAATATTCAATATTGTCTTCAAGACAAAGTTTGCCCAGAGAGAAAACCCACTTCAAAAGTATCATTCCAGGAGCGCCACATGGCCCAGGAAACCTACAGCAAGTGTGTGCTGATGGAGATCAGAGGAACTCGAACAAAATCCCCAGGGATGGTAAATGACAATGAAGATTAAAAAATGGTTAAACACTGCCCAGATGTGCTACAGAAAGTATGTGGGGTTGTTCTGTGGCCCAGCTCCTCAGAGGTTCTCTCTCTCTGCAGCTTCCTCCTGCTCTCGGTGGGCAGCACTTCTCGCTAGAAGTTGGCCGACTTCTGGCCGGGAGCCAAAGCCATGACCTAGGACCAGTTCAAGGGGCACTTCCTGTCAGTTCCCCAGCAAGCCATCTAAAACCGCACTGACGTCAAATGCTGCATTAGCAATCATCTAGTCCAGCGCCGTCCACCTGGCGTCCTGTAGTACGTCAGAATACCCCACAAGCTAGGCATACAGGTCACGTGTAATTTCCGTTTTCTAGTAGCCACATTAAAAAGTAAAAGAAATAGGTGCAATTCATTTTAATTTAACTTGATTAAATGTAACCCCCTGTATACAAAATATGATCATTTCAACATGTAGTCAATGTAAACAACTACTGGGACACCTGGCATTCTTGACTTTGAACTAATCTTTCCAGCCTGGCGAGCATTTCACAGCAGCAGCAGGGAGGCCGAGGGAGCTGGGTTCTAGACCCAGGTGGCCGCAGCCTCGGGCGAGCATCTGCTGCCTGTGCACGTAGACTCGGGCTCTGGGTGTGGGCTGGTGAGGAGAGATGCAGCCAGGCCGAGCACTTCCTACTCAGGCTCGCCAGCTGGGTCCAGGGGCCACTGGGTCCTTGGGGGCAGATGGCTGGCTTGTTCCATGCTCTGAGCTGTAGGTGATATTTGGGAGAAGGGCTGCTCAGTGAACTAGGGATGAAGCCGCACAGAGGACACATCTGTGGCCTCTCGTTGTGGCTCTGTTGTTCAGCCAGGCATCCCCCTGCAGGAAGTGGTCTGACTGCACTGGTCACCTCGGATCAGGGACCCCAGCAGTCCAGGCATGTTGGAACCCGCAGAGGCACACACAGCGTTGCCTGAGCCCTCTCCTGGCCAGGATGCAAGGGCCCTTTGGTGGAAGGCTGCGTCTGGCGCGATGATGACCAGCGATGTGAGTGGGAGTGCCTGAGACCCAGGAGGAAACAGGCTTCTTGATATGCACGTGTGCTGGGACATTGATGACAAACAATCTCAAGAATTGCCACATTCCTTCCTTCCACAAACCCGAATTTCTGTCTTGATTTACAGGGTCAGTTGATACTTGGTGTCATCAGCAGTGATCACTCCCAGACGAAAAGGGACGCATGGCAGAGCTGTTCCCTAGTGCTGCTGTCTTCACATTCTGTACCCCACTGTCGCCTCCGGCTGGGAAGCGCGTCCTATCTGCTCAGCGTCCACAGGAACCTCTGCCAAGTGTCCAGCGAGCAGTGTGAGCAAGCGGCCCCGCTGTTTCCAGCAAAGGTGAGAGTCCTTCCTGTGGGCGTGCACCCTTCCTTCTCCAGGTAGCTTTACTTTTCTCCTAGAAAACAGATAGAATGCGCCTGTCCCTTGCGGAGAGTTTGGTCGTCTTCTGTACCTGCTCATGCAGTGAAAGACCTTTGCTCCCTTCAGACTGGTTGGCTGGCTTCCTCAGTCTTCCTCCACTCCCGTTAGGGAAAGCGATGTGAACTTGATTTAAACTGTGAAGCACCAAAATCTGCGAGGCTACTTTAGGGCGGGGTCTTGGTACCCACAGACTAACATTCTCACTTTCATGGTTGCTTTGTTTTCCAAATTTAAGTCCACTGCATGTAGCAGTTGCCATTTTGCTGAGGGGTGACACTGGGTGGCACCGGCGTGGCTGAGCAAGGAGCCCGCCCTGCCGGCCGGCACCCACGTGGCCGGCCTGGTTTGCTGCTGTCTATGGGCTGGGTGTTTGAGAAGAGATATGACTGCGGGGATTCCCGAGTCATCACACACCAGTGTGCTGTATTGTCCCTCAGTCTGTGCAGAGAGCATGGAGGGCAAAACAGGCAGCCAAACAGGCACATTTGTCCCCCCCCGACCCAAACTGAAAGGACCTGGAGGCCTCAAATAGAAAATACTGGAAGTTCTGGGCTAGTCCCTTGGGTGTCAACGTCCCAGCAGGGTTGTTCTGGTCCTTCTGGTAAGGATTTTGGATGGTGTCCCAGTTCCAAATTCCATTAAATACACATTATGGCAAATTGGGCTGTAGGGAGGATCCTGTGGAGTGATTTACAAATCTGTGCAAAGTGATGGGCTTGTTAGACAGGAGGCGGCGGGGGTGGGGGTGGGGGGCGGGCGAATCCCAAGAGTGAGCCTCAGGATGGTTCAGCGTTACTCACTCAGACATCCGCTCAGAAAGTATTCCTGTCTCCCTTTCCCACCGTTCTGTTTCTGACGTATAAACAAGACCTTGGAAAGTTTAAACAGATGAGATACCTTTGGACAGCGTTTGCTTTACTGATGCTGTTTGGATGCATTCTGCTCACCGTGAATGGCTGGGTATTGATCTGGGGAGTGGCAAGTTAGAAGAGTTAAGAATCGCCCTTCTTCCGTCTCCTGAGCCGAGGGAGCCGTTTGTGGCTTCTACAAAGTAAATTAGCCTTGCCTGGATCCGCGTGCCTTGCTGTTTGGGTTTTGCCTTCAAGCAATTTCATACTTAACCCAGGGACAATTTAAGTCATTCATTCACTCAAAATTAATTTATTGAGCAGGTTAGGCACTACGGGAATAAAAAGATATAAAAGCATAAAACCATTATGAGAGTCTACTAGGGTTCTGTTGAAAATATCACATGTGTCCAAAGATCTATAATGGAGAACGAAAATATACGGACAGTCTAATGAAAAGTCATTCAAAAGGGACATGGGACGGAATGTAGAAAAATTAGTTGTCAGATTGCATTTTCTCCTTTTCTGTCACCTCTATGGTCTCACTCACTAGGGCCCAAGGTGGGACAAAGCAAGATGGAATTGCATGCCAGTTTCTCTGAGAAAGACTCATTTTAATTGCAGCATTTTTTCCCCTTGTTTTTGTTCTTGGTATACATCATTTATGGATTCCATTTTACCTACTCTTTCTAGTTACTTGGCTCTCACATTCTTCTTCATCTCTTTCACTGAGTGGGAGGAGGAGAGGGAAAGCGGGGGAGGGAGAAAGCTTTGAGTAGTAGCTGAGGCTGGAGATCAAAGAGCCAGGACCCACCCAGGGCTGAGCTGGGGCTGGTGTCAGGTGGGGAGGGGACTCTGGACCAGGAGTCCTGCTCACAGTGGGCGGGAGAGGCATGGGCAGAGATGGGCAGGTCTGGCGTGGCTCTGAAGGGAATAGTGGCTGAAATTCAGAGGGAGAGACCTGAGTGAGAAAGATAGACTTGGCAAGGGGATGGAGGGGCCTCTGTTCTCCCTCGTTGCTGGCACTTGCTCACCCTGCTTTCTCCACTTCCCTCTTTCTTTTGTGCAAGTAAGAAACCATACTCCTCCTGCTGTTTCTCCTTCACTCTTACACTATGACCATGCTCAGGGCACTTCTGGCATTCCCTGCAACGCTGGCTCAGTGTCCTACGGTTCAACCCAACTCTGACCCTCACTGGAGTTAGCAAAGACCCCACAAGTTAAGGGCTCAATGCCATGGGACTGCCCCCCCACTTTAGATGCCAGTTGCAAGTAGTAGGTTCCTAGGTTACCCACACCTTCTGTCTGACAAATCAGAGGGTTCCCACAGTCCTCCCCTTGGATTCGATAATGTGCTAGAACAGCTCACAGAGCCCAGGGGAACACTTGGTTTGCCAGTTCCTTATGTGCTAAAGAACGCGACGAAGGGCACAGATGGACAGCAAGATGAAGAGGTGCACATGACCCAAGTGCAGGAGCCTCACCCTCCCGATGTGCAGATGGGTTCACCAACCCCGAAACTATTGCAACCCCATACTTTGGGGATTTTTAGGGAGGTTTTATCACATAGACTTGATTGATCATTAACTTGATTTCCTTCCTGGAGCATGGGTGGGGCTGAGAATTCCAAGCTTCTAATCCTGGCTTGATCTTTCTGGTGGCCAGCCCCCGTTCAGGAGCCGTCTTAGAGTCACCTCATTAGAACAGAGGATGCTGTCACCCAGGAAATTCTGAGGAAGTCAGGAACCAGCATCAAACACTAAAGGTTGGAACAGAGATGCTCAGTGCTCTTACCACTTAGGAAATCACAAGAGTTTTAGGAAATCTATGCTAGGAACTGGGGGCAGAGACAAAAATATACATTATTTATTACTTCACATTTTGCTGGGGCCGATCGCCTCCTCTTCAAGACACCTTTTCTGACCCCCAAATGCTCCCGCCATGTGTCCTAGACACTTGTGCTTACCCTCATCGTGGTCCTTGCCACACACTGTGTAGTTGCCCCTCCCCTGTGGGTACCATTCAGGAACCTGCCTCTCCCCAAGGGAAGGAGTCTCATCCATCCTGTTGGCCATGCTATTCCAAGTACAATGCCTGGCTCGGTGTGTGTTCATGAATATCTGATGAGAGAATGTCACATCAGCGTTAGGCCCTGATGTATGTTGCTGGAAAGGAAAATGTATCAGCCCTTTCCCAGAGAACATAAATTCCTATCATAAAGCTTCTGCCCCGTAATCCTTCATCTGTCACTGGGGAAGGCCAGTCAGCCACTTCCTTTCCATTCCTATTTCTTCGCTGACCTGGAGGGGCCTACGGCTACATGGGCCACCTGCACACGTCCCTCTGAAATGCACTTAGTCAGATCTGTCCTTCCAGTTGCCATCTGGAGCTCTCGTGTTGTTAACAGAACGTTTTTTAGGCATTCGTCAGACTCCCGGCATCAAGCAGCCCTGTTCCAGCACATGACTTCCTGTCACCAGGTCCTGCCGACCTCTCACTAATACGTGAAAAATAAAAAGCACACCCAGAGTGACTCATACTTCCCCTCTCCAGTGACCTTGACCCTGGGACCCGGGAATGGGTGACTCAGACACAGGAAAAAGCTCCGCTGGTGTCTCCTGAAGAAAAGAAGGCACCTCCTGGGCTGGTGCTGGGGATATTAATAAATCCATTAGATTGGGTCATTTGCACCACCAGCTCTTTTCTTTGGGGAATTTGAACGTGGGAGTGCTTTAAAGTGGAGATAAAACGACCCAGGATTCGTGCCCTGTCTTTCTGAAGCGTTTCCTTGTATAAGCTCCAACAACCTCTGCAGTTACTTGAAGGTTAAAACTATTCTTTCCCAAAAAGGAGAAAACCGTTTCGCTTTCCTATTCATTGCTTTTTCCCTTCAACACCTGAAAAGAGAGGTGAGCCTTCCCTCCCCTTCCCATTCTTAACAAGAGAATCTCTTTCCTACTCTCACTTGCCTGGCAATGCAGCATTATTTAAAAAAAAAAAAAAAAAGCAGAGTGTAATTCTTCAGCTCATCCTTCAAGAAGACTTTGGGTTTTGTGATACTTTTCCTCTTTTTGTTTGTTTTTATTGGCTACTAGGCCACACACTTGGGAGTGAGCGGCGCAGGTCTCGGGCTCGCAGAGTGCTGAGCTGTTATGCAAAGCTCAGTCATGGAAGAAAGTGCCCCTAGCTCTGCCTGGGTCTCAGCACAGAGGGGTTTTTAAAAAGCTTCGGTTCTGTTTTCCTAACTGGCCTCCTGCAGCTCTGAAACAGCTTGCTCCAGACAGCATCTGGTCCCGTTAGAGCTGGGGTAAGATCATTCAAAACCTTGAGTGCTTCCAGAACGTCTGAGAGAGACCGCATTTCTGGTGTCAAGGAATTAGCTGAGGTCCAAGGAGTGGATGTTCTGATTCAGAGCACGCTTTTGGAGCACTGCAGGGTGCGGGGTACCTGGCATGTATCTGTGACTTGCCAGCGGGACAAAGGGCAAATGGCCATGCTCTTTAAAGTACTTCCTCTGCTGTGCGGATGGAGATGGGGCATCCAGGCACCCAATGTTCCAAGGCCCAAAGCAAGTTGAAGAGAAATTCCAGCTCCCTGAGTGACCCGTAGGAAAAGGCCTTGAGGTTTCGGTGAAGGGGTTCGCTTTGAAGATTTTTGATTGCATTAGTGCCCTCAAGTCCATGCACCTTCCAGAGCAGTCTCCCTGCAAAGGGTGGTTGGCTCTCTGAGGGGGAATTTTAATACCGATGTGTGTCGTTTATCTTCCCCGTCATATCTGAGAAGACACATTATGGAACGCCATTAGGAAGACTTCACATAATAGTTCCTTTATCCTTGAACATCTTCTGAGGGTAGGGGAAGGGGCTGAGTGTATGTGCCTCCTCCACCCATGACCCATTTTAGAGGCAGAGAAATTGAAACCCACATGTGTCCAGCAGTGACTGGTGGTGTCCAGCTGGAGGGATCCCCTCCATCTGACCTTGTCCATCTTCTCAAGATGAGAAACCTTTGCTTCTAAGAACCTAACATGTGACTTTTCTTGGTTTCCATCATTCTCCCAGATGCCGTTTCTAATTATACCACAAGGAGTTACCCCCATAAGTCTGATTTTCAATGAAAAATGTAATGTGGGAACTTGGTTCTTAAAAAAAGTATAATACAATAAACTTACTGTAAAAATACTCGCTCCAACTTCCCCAGACCCCTCCTTTCTTTTTTTTTTAATAAGATTTTTTACACACATATAGTCACACACATATCCCTTTTGTTTTTATAAAAAGTGTTAGCATATTATATGGCTTCTGTCTTTTGAAACTTCGTGATGGTTCTTGGATTTGTATCGATACTTAAAAACTTACGTGTCAGTACGTAAAAGGAAATCGATCTCATTCTTCTTTAACTGTTATGTGGCATTTTTTAAAAACTAGCTTCTAACTGTTGGACAGTTTAGGGTTTCCAGGATCTTGCCATTACAATGTGGTAACTGTCCCCACGTGAATTGTCAACGTGAATGCATTTAAGCACCGTCATAGAATAAATCTGTAGACGCGGACTTGCTGGGTCAGAGTGTGTGTGTTTTAGAATCAGATACCCAATGACATATTTTGCTTCCCAACGAAGTCGTAGGGCGGGGAACTTCACCAGGTATTTGACGGTTATAGGAGTGTTTCTTGGCACCCTTATTATAAACACTGTGTTTTATGTAACTTTTTGATCTCCGTCAACCTGATGGGTTAGAAATTGTATCTCATTATTGTTCTAACTTACACTTGATTTTAAATGAGACTGAGGATCTTCCCTGGGTTGAAAGGCCATTTGTGTTTCTTTCTGTGTGGACTACCTTTTTATGATCTTTGCCCATGTTTCTATTGAATTGTTGATTATTTCCCTATTGATTCATAACAGTCTTTCATACATTGAGGAACTGGATCAGTGATGTGTGCCCACTGAAGCCCCGTCCTGTTTTACTTCTAACAGTTAATCGCTGCTCTCATAGAGTACATGAACTTCCTCCCTCTCTCCACCCTCTCTCCGCCACTACTGCCTGTGCGTTTACTTTACCTAGTTCCTGTGAGCAGGGTGTGAAGGCGAGGGTCAGGCTTGTAAGAAAGTACACTTTCGAATATCCAGTGAGTGCATATTTTACAAGAAAGACATGAAGAAAATCCGAAGCCAGAAGGGCCCTTTTCCTGGCATCTGCTTCACTACCAAAGACTGTTCTTATTCTTGGTTGAGTGACAGACACTTGGTAGCCTTGGAACTTACTCATTGACTACAATTTGAAGCCCAAATTCAACAAACTTCTGAAATTTATATTCACACCCCCTTATTTGTTTATATCTCTCTTCCTCCTTCCAATTTACTCTCAAATAGCAATTAGCATTTGATGCAAATTGTTATCTCCAGACTCTTAGCTCTTCATTGATTCCTGGAGCAGGAAGATCCGCAGATGGGGTTACAGTGGGGAGGTGTTGCTTCCGGACTAGTCTCTGCCTCCCATCTCAGAGTCCTGGGGCCACTCTTTCCTCTGACTGATTCAGTGAGGGCTGAGAAACTGCCTTTCCAAATCATGTAAAAAGCAATTTAACTTCAGCTAACATGGTAACGATTCGTGGTGAGCAGCAGAAATTTTTCTATAATTATGTGTGAATTGATGTGTGATTTCCTAATGAGCTTAAGAAATCATCAGGTTTTTTTTTTGTGATAAATGCTTTATATCTTAAAATGCCAGCAACACATATCTAATAAATTCAATCAAACCACTCTCATTTATATAATACTTGCAATTATTATTTAACATGCTGGCTTTCTTTGCTGCTTTACTGCTTTGGGTAATTGCAGAGTCTAAAAGTTCCCTTTTCATAAACAAGGCCACAGAAACTCATTATGGTGGACTTTTTCTTAATGCGATCATAAATGAGTTCATTTGAAAGCACATCTGCATGCTGTGCAGGCCAGGACCCCCTTACTGGAAAATGTTGTAGCCGTCGAATGAGTTGGCTGAATCTGAGACACTTGTCCCTGGAATGAGCCAGGCCGCCCTCTGACGCTGCAGCTTGGACACTGACTAGCAATGTCAACAAGCTGGGAAAAGTGTTCAGCAATCGACATACAGTTCCTCTTCACCCACCAAGTGACGAGGCCCCATGAGGTAAGGGACCTGATCAATGGTACCTGGGCAGCAGTGAGTCCAGGGAGTCCAGCACAGGACAAAATGACAAGTGGATGATGTAAGCGGTCCATTCTGGATTTCTGGGTTCAGATTCTGGATGTGCCATTTTGGAGCTGTGTGACCTTAGACAAACCATGCAGCCTCTCACAGCCTCAGTGAGCTCATCTGTCACAGAGAGGCCGTGCCTGCTTTCAGGGGAGTGGAGTGAGATGACCCAGGTAAGCGCTCTGGGCACGCTGCCTGGTTCATAACCAGAGTACAACGACTTGCAGCTGGTCAAACAATTATCGGTGGCCTTGATCATTGATAAATATCAGAAGGAGCCAAACCGACCCCCTACCTCCACCCCAAGTGTTTTCCCGGGTGGCCAAGATTGTAGTTTGTTCCATTTGTGTGGAGCTAGAAAGTAGCAAGAGTTCTTAATGGCTTCGTTCCCAGGACCCAAGGTCATCTCCTCATGGGCTGTACTGAGTGGGTTGTGGAACCCTAAATGAATCCACTTTCATCTGAGATGCGTTAGAATCTGGGGTTTGGTAAATAGAGGCCCAAATTGATTTTGGGACTCCTATCAAAGAGAGCAGCAATAGACTGAGGTTCACAGAACATATTAAAAATCCGTGCAGTCCTAGTCTTCCCAAGGCTCCTTCGAAGAGCGTCTGCCTGCTCCACAGACCCCGCTCCAGGGGCAGTTACAGGCAGCCAGGTGCCCACCTCCTGCCAAGGTTGCAGCTGACGGGCCAAGCTCAGCCCCTTGGCCCAGTGACTGGAACTAAAACAGTGAGGATCCGGCAAAGGCCGGGCCGTATGAGAGAGGGAGACAGTCTAGTTAATTTTGGGTCCAACTCTGGTTCCAGTTGCTTTTTCTAGTTCCAGACACAATCTTTACACATTTCAACAGACCCCCTATTCCTTGCGGCAACTCGCGGTTGGACCCTTCATAGGCATTCATGAATTACCACCTGAGGCCCAGGGTGGGCTGTGGGCAGAAGGCAGAGGTTGGGATAAACAGGTAAAATAAAGGTCATGGTTAAGTAGCAGCAACAATATGGAGCATTGTTAATTATTCTATAAGTAATCTTGTTACCCTTTTGTTTTAAAGAGATAACTGTGGACCTTGTAAATGGTAATAGAACGTTTGGTTTCTGAATGTCAATGAATAAAAAGATGTAAATTCTCAAGGTATTTAATTCTAATGAAATTCAAAGAACTGGAATTTCCATTCAAACAGAGAAATGTATTATCTTTTTAGACAACTGGTTTGTTCACTGCTTCTTCTAAGAACATTAAATAAAACACATATGAATGTTCCTTTGTTGGACTATGCATAGATTTCACAGTGGCTAACATTTTTCCTAATAAAGAAACAATTTTCCATTCTTTTCTTTTTCCTGTATCCACGTTGCCACCACAATTCTACTTGGTCTCCATCATTACAACTAAATTAAAATAATAATTATTTAATATTATCAAATATCCAGTGTTCAAGTTTTCCTAATTGTCTTAAAAATGTATTTTATAGTTTCTTTGTATGAATCATATATCAGATAAGCTTAATACTTTATAATGGCTGATATCCCTTAAGTCTCTCTTAATTTATAGGTTGCTTCTCCTCTGCCTCCTCTGTCCCCCGCCATTCTCTTTCATTCCTTCTCTGTTGCCCTGCAACTTGCTTCTTAAAGAAACAGGGTCATTGTCCTGTAGTTTTCCACAGTCTGGATTTTGCTGACCACATTTTTGTGCTGTTACTTAAAATGTTCCTTTATCGACTCCGTTTTCCTTAAGTTGGTTTTTAGATGTACAGGAGAGCTGCACTCAGGTTCAGGTTCAGCTGTTTGGCAGTGCTGTGAAGACGACCTGAACCTCCATCAGGAGTCACACCCTGTCTTTGCGTCTCCCTTTCTGTGATGTCAGCAGCCATGGACGGTCACTGCCAGATCTGTTAGATCATCAGAGATTGCAAAAAGGTGATGTCCTAATTCTATCATCCCTCCTTCCTATATCAACAAGACTACTAACTTCTCATCACCTATTTAGTTATCCTGAGCTACAGTTCACATAGGAGGCCAAGATCAATGTGTGATTCAAGGTTGTTTGTTCCATAGCATCCATGGCAGGGGACCCATGAACCTCTTTGTTAAGTGTTATTCTGAACTCATAGATTTAAATGTATTCGAGGTGTTTCAACCATTGCGGTCATTATTCTTATTGATGCTTATAATGTCCTGCCTTTGGCTCCTGGGAACTTCTTCAAGTTGTCTCCGAGTGTCTTTCCCTGACTCCGAGGGTCCTTGATGTCTCCCTTGCTGTTTATATAACAAGAAGCTCCACTCATCTTGTACATTTCTTACCTTGGACTCAGAGTCAGCTTTTTCTGGGGAGAAATCAGCATTTTCTCCTAGTTCCTTTGAGTGGAAATGCATTTAAAGACTACAATCTGAGCATGAGAGATATCCCTTGGTACAGGCTTGGGTCTATTTCTGTACCATTGATCTTTCTGTGTATTCCTGTGATGATACCACCTTGCTTGAATTAAGGAAACTCTACAATACACTGTTGGTTTTCTGGGTTTTCCAGGCTATTCTTGCTAAAACAAAACTTTTGAGTGAGCACCTACCTCTTTCTCCCCTAACCGGGTCCTACGCCTGCTTTCTAAGCTGGCACCTTGTTGGCTTGGTAAATGGGATTGGGGGAAGGCATGGATGGGCCCCTTGAGATAGGAATCAGCAAACTGTGGCCTACAGGCCAGATTTATTTGTAAATCAAATTTTGTTGAAATATTCCTGTAGTGCCTATGGCTGCTTTCACGCTCTAGTGGGAGAGTTGGTTGTCGTGATAAGCACTGTATGAGCGGCAAAGCCTAAAATACTAAAGTGCTATTTCTGGCCCTTTACAGAAAAAAAAAAAAGGCTGACCCTTGCCTTAAGATAACACATTGGCAACCTACCAGGTCTTCCAAAGGTAGTGCTAAGTCCCAAATGGGACTTCCTACATAATTTGCTGGGCCCAATACAAAATGAAAATTCAGACCCATCATTCAAAAAGCAGGAAAAGTGCTAGTAAAGAAACTAAACTATAAAGCATTTTCCTCCTGCAGTTTCTTCCTTGATTTGTCATGTTTTTTAATATGCTTGCTACTTGATGTTATTGAAAGTAAAGAAAAATTCAAATTATCAGCATGAATTTTACCTTTTATTTCTACATTGTATAATATCTCTTTTAAATGGAAATAGAAGAGCTTTTAACTTGTATGCAGAGTCACTGAAATTATACAATTTGTATTTCCTTGCCGTCCCCTGGTGGAGATAAACACAAGCTGGACTCAGGAAGGTCAGAGGGAGGAACAGAAGGTCCTTCAGGCACAGAGGCCCAGGGGACCAAGTGTAGACCCTTGAAAAAGGCCCAGGGAACACTTCAGGGCATGTAGGACTTGCTATCTGTCTGGTTCCCCTGCCCACCAGATGCTGGATCCATTGGGAAGGTCACCCAGAGACACCCCTGGTGCGGTGTGGGGCAGCAGTGGTTGCTGGAGGGGGCTGGGGGACCGGGTGCTGAGCCCCTGCCCCTGGCAGGTGAGGGGCCCCCACCGGAGGCCAGACCATGGGTCAGCTGAGACTCCACACTCCCAGCACATGCTTCATTGTCCCCTTAGATTTTACATACAAATTGCCAATTCAAGGATAAAATGATTATGAATATCACGACACAACCACAAATATTAAATCCCAAGTTCGGGCTCTGTGCGACTTCCCTGTTTGCACGCTTGTGACACTGGCCCTGGCATCCAGGCATGATGGGGATGCCGAGAATACCTGTGGGGATGACGCCACAGCTCGCAGGGGGCGGGTGGGGTGCAGATATTGTGAGGAGCCCTGCAGATGCGAGCCACCTCTTAACGACGCCTTAAGGGGGTTGTCTATTAACTGAAATCCTACAACTGTTCAGTCTTTTAAAAAAATATACACTTTTTATTGTAAAAATATGCGTTTTCTATTGTGGTAAAATATATATAATATAAACTTTACCCTTGTAAAGTAGCCACGTTTAGGGATACGATTCAGTGACAGTTGGTGCTTTCACACGGTGCGGCCATCACCACCGGCCGTCTCCATAACTTATACATCCTGTGAAACGGAAACTCCGAGCCCAGGAGACGGTAACTCCTCTCTGCCCCCAGCCCCAGCAACCAACCTTCTGTCTTCTGTCTTTATGAATCTGATTCTAGGTGCCTCATGTACGTGGAATCCTGGGGTTCTCCTCTTTTTGTGACTAACTTATTTCACTTGGCATAATGTCTTCAAGGTTCATCCGCGTTGTAGCAGGTGTCAGAATTTCCTTCCTTTTTAAGGCTGGATAATATTCCATCGTGTGCACGTACCATGTTGTGTTTATCCGCTCATCCACTGAGGGACGCTTGGCTTGCTCTGACATTGGAGACAGTGTGGATCCTGTTGCTATGAATGCGGGTGTGCAATTTATTGTCTTGTGAAGCTTGGTTCCTTTCTCTCTGAATGAACCTTTACGTGAGCTGCAGTCACACTGCAGCTACTCCATAGGGCCCTGGAGCGTCAGGGACGTTCCCAGGGTCACACCCTACGCTCCACTGAGGATTGAGTTTCTAGTCTGCATAGATTGGCAGTTACAAAAGTGTTTCAGGAAGAAAAACCACTAAAGTATTATTTTTCTTTGTTTCTGCAAAACAACTTGGGTTTATTTTCTCCCATTTGCGGCTTTGTTTTCACCTATGCAAATGTGATTCATCTTTCAGTGCTGGAGAAGGGCCTTAAATGACATAATTACTTCACCAATCATCTACTTGGCTACTGAAAATCATCTTCTTAGTGAGGTCAACTGCCGTTGCTTGAGCTCTATACAGACCCCACGTAATGAGCAAGCTTCTTTTCTCAACATGCTAATTATTCTCTAATGCGAACGTTGTTTTAAAAAGGGGGATTTAATTGGATATTAAATCTGCAGCTGAAAGATTAAATTATGAAATAAACAAACATATCAGTCTAATAGATCTGTGGAAAAAACCAGACATTCCACTCTAGTTTTTGTTCAGTGCAAATGCATTCAGATGCAGACTTAATGCTCTGCCCATTTTGCTGTGTTTTGTAGCTCTCAACCTGAATTCTTTCCTGGGCCTGTTCTACAGGAAGTCATCTTGGTAGGCTGAGCAAGCTCAGGAATCTCTGAGCACTGGCCCCAAAATAACCTTTTGCTTAAAGACTTTACCTGTATAAATGAAATTCAAGAAATGTTGAGAAACCATTTTGAAATGAACATTACTGAAGCAATTCCAAGGGGGATAATTTGGGATGCATCAAAGGTGGTGGTTAGAGACTGCATTGCCTCCCTGTAAGTTGAAATGAAATCAAAGATCAAAACAGGTACATCATCGAGAAAGAAATTAAGAAATGAGAAGTACATCACAGCAATATAAAAATCCCAAATGATTTTTCAGAAAATTATTTCAAGGCCAAGTAATACTCTTTTTAATAGGAAAAAACATGACCCCCCCACCGACAGTTTATAAAGCAGGCTTCCTGGGAACAGGAAATAAACATGAGTAGTTCTTCAACTTTACATCTTAAAAAGGTCCAAGAAAGCAAGAATTTTTTTCCTCCCCCTAAAATAACTACCCACCAGGGAGAATGGTAATACAACCACGATATGAACTCCTTTAAAACACAGATGCCGAGGCCAGGGCGAAGTGAAAGGAATATACATCACCCACCGCCACGTTTCAGCCCGCGGCACCAGCCCGAGTACAGAAACGTCCTGGTTCCGGTCCGGCTGCGCTCCCGCCGGGGTGAGGGCCAGACGGAAAGCAGGGGAGGATGGCCGTCCTTGCACTGCCTTCGCCTCGTATACAGTCCTTGAAGATGTCATATTAGATGGGGAACTTAAGGGAGAAATTCTAATATGTTGTTTAGAGTGAAATATTACCTTTCTTTTTAAAAAAAATTTACACGTTAGCAGTTTATTTTAAATCATTAAGTGTAATTCCCTAAGCTTGTGATTGGCATACTTATGCCTTGAAAAGTGATATAGTGATATATATATTTTATAATAGTCTATCAATTATTATAGTAAAACAACAAAAGGAAGGATTTGGGGGCAGTGATTTGAACTCCTTGAATTATTTGTGACAACCTGATCTTAAGCGCAGGAAACATTATCTCATTGAAAGTTTATCAAATAGCCATTGTTACCCCCATATCAGATTAATTTTTAACACATTACTTTTCCATGTTTTATAACTTGGAAATCAGATTTTCTTAGGGGCTTTATACTAGGAGCAGTAAATTCACTAAAGTATATCTTTTGTTGATGAGTCCTTTCTCCTCATCTAATGAAATTTTTGGTCAGCCTTTTATTTATTGTGTACTTATTAAGTGACCATAAAACATCTTAAAAGTGTAGAGCCACCAGGTCTGGACACTGAAGCACAAAAAATTTGTCCTTGTTTTTATGTGTGATAATGGTACCATAGTTGTGCTTTAAAAATAGAAAAGAATCTTAGCGATGTATTGAAATATTTCCTGATAAAATGATATGCTGTCTCAGGTTTGCTTGGAAAGAATGGAGAACATGGGTAAGTGGGGGGGCCTAGGTGACCTAAGACCAGCAGGCGTTGGTGACTGTTGAAGCTAGTCCTGGATTATGGGAGTTTACTACACTAGGGTTTATTTTCATATGTTTTGATTTTTCCATAAGAAAAAGTTAAAAAAAAAAAGCTTTCTTTACATTCTTCACCTAAGAATCCTCCACCCGTCTCCCCCAGCAGAGTGAGTGTGAAGGAGTCACTCCCTCTTTTCCAGAGAGAGGGTGCAGGGAGGGTCTCTGTGGTAGAGGTGCCCTTCAGTGTCCCTGTTCCAGCCTCACTGCCACCACCTGGGGACAGTTGCCCCGGGCGCCACAGCCCATTCAGGGCAGTCCAACCAGGGAACCAGCGCTTGCTCCGGGTGGAGGTAGAGAGGCTCAGGGCCTCGCAATGGGGCTTGTAGAGCCCAAATTTTTACCATGGAGTTTGGCTTAAGACAACACTCTTTTTCCCCTGTCTTTTTCTCCTTTCTTCTTTGTCTATTCGATGCCTATGTGGTGCTCTTATCTCCCTCCTAATTGCCAATCCATTAAGGGAGAAGGGGAATGGAAAAGAAAGCCACTTACTAAGTGCTTATTTATAACTGTTTAGACATTGTGCTAAGGCACTTTACATATGGTATTTCATGTAATCCTGTGAGGTGTAGGCAATTTTTTAAAATCCCATTATACAAAAGAGGAAATTGAGATTGGAGTAGTTAATTAACAGCTTATACCTTTGGTAGCAAATTAATAGCAAACCAAGCTCAACTGGTTTCAAACTACAAAAGGAATTTATTTGCTAAGGTAACTCAGTAAATCCTAAGATGCAGAAGATTCCAGGGACATATCTATCTGGGTTTTGGTTCTTGTGTCTCTGTGATTCTCCAGATTCTGCTTTTCTCTAGGCACTGGCTTCATCCACAGGCTGGCTTTTCTCATAGTGACAAAAAGGCTGCTGCCGCCTCAGACCTCACATCTGTATAACATACCCATCAGGACCAGAAAGGCTCCTTTCTTCCCAACTGTGAACCAAGTCCCACAGTTCACTTGCATTGGACTAACCAATTACTGTGTATAGAGAAGGCCAGGTGATGAGTGGTACAGGCCCATCCCTTAACCATGGTTTAAGTGGTTTTGCCAATTAAGGCCCACCTGTGGGGGTGTGGTTAATCTAACCCAAACCACAAGACTGCTACAAAGTTAAATAACCAACATAAAGCATAGAATTATATCCATAAGGATTTCCACAGAGAAATAATTTAATAGTCTTAGACTTCCCCAGGGTACTGTGCTTGTCCATTCATGCAGAGGAAGGACTGGGAGAAACAGAGCCGCCCCATCCTGATATGGCCCAGCTTGGTGGCTGAGCAGAAGGGAAGGGTGGATGGTCATTTCGAGTTTGGGGAAAAGCAAAAGGGAAGGTGGTGGTGGTCGAGCCAAGGAGAGGACATTTCCCTTCCATCTGGAAGGTGTTGCGAGTGGCTCAGCAGGACAGATGGGCAGTCACTGTCTTCAGTCCTGTTTGCTCTGCCCTAGTAACCCCCTCTTTCCTTTCACATTTGCCAGAGGGATGGACGAAAGACTTGAAGCATTAGTGATAAATGTAATCAGTTGGATTGTATTTCTCTGAACATGACACTGGGCTGTGAATGGACCAGGTAGGGCTCTAGGTTTTATGCAGGCTATGTAACAAATTGAAGCAAGATATACTCTAGAACCAAAAAGAATAATATGGACAGAGCATGTCCTGGTTGCTTAGAAGCTGGGGACTCCTGAAAGTGGGAAAGGCCTGGTGGAGGAGGCAGAATCTGATATTGAAGAATACAGAGGATTTGGTTGGTTGACTTGGCAAAGTAGAGAATCTGGAAATACGCATAGAAGTTACTATAGGTTTGGTGGGGATGAAGCAGAGTTTGGGCTGGGACATAGCAAGTGGAATGAATGGTAATAAGTGTGAATAGACTCAGTCTCTCCATAAAAACTAAAGAGAGGGAGCGTCAGTCTTCGAGACACAATCAGATTTCTCTCACCTCACAGGCCCCTGAGGACAGGACCCTTGACAGTCGCCTTGGACAGATAGAGAAGTTGAGGAAAAGCCTAAAGCTATAGCCCAGTCTAGGGGCAGAGGCTAGGGCCAGGGCATCTGGGCAGCCGGGGAGCACGAGGAGAGGCGGCTGCTGAAGAGGACATTGGGAGGGGAGCTGGGAGACTGACCAAAACAGTTCACCCTTCGGTAGCAGAATCCATTGGCAAAATGAGCCTCATGCAGCTATTGAATATCTCGCAGCAGTCACAAACAGTGAACTGAGCGAGTGTCTAGCTACTTGGATGGAACTCGATAATTTAGGGGTGAGTGAAAAAGGAAGAAGCTGAAAGAAACCCATACCACAACACCATGGATATAACTTAGAAACCCTAGACACCCACAAAGCCAAATCACACGTTTTGTAAGGACAAAGACATCCAGGGGTGTGCACACACCAGATTTATTAGAGGGGCACCTGCAAGAAGGAAGGCAGTGTGCCTGGGGCTGGAATGGAGGAGGAAGCAACCAAGACCGCCCCCAAACGAGAGCGATTACTAGCAGGGATGGACGCTGAAAGCGTGGCTTCAACTGGAGATACAGCTTCCTCAAATCCACAGCCTGTATCCGAGTCCAGCTTAAAGAGCAAAAGATGATCTTGGCTGACTGCACACCTGGCCCAGGGGCGGGCTGGGGAGAGTCACTGTGGGTACTGCCTCCGGCCTCCCTGGCTGCTTTTGGTGCTCTGAGAGGGGAGCAGACGCTCCCTCTCCAGGAACTGGCAGAGCAGTGCACAGGGCGAGGGATGGCAAGGTGGGGCAGGTGGAAGAGTGCAGGAGTGGCCCGGCTTTGCCACCTGGGGCTGTGTGACCCGGCCAGCTCTGAAGGAGGGACTTAGGTTTGGTAGCTGAAATGAACTGTGCCAGAGTGCGTGTGTGCGTGTGTGCGGTATGTGTGTGGACATGGGTCCGATTGCTGTCCTTTTCCTCTCAGTAGTGGGCTGATTTCCACATGGAGGCAGGAGCACTCAGCCAACCGACACAGCTGACCGAGCTGCCGTGTTTTACAGTGTTTCTCCTCTTGCTCGCGCTCTCGTGTGCCGCTTGTGTGTCTGACAGCCTCTTTCTCTGGGTGCGAAAGGACCGCTTCTAGTTCCCGGAAATCACTTAAATGTACCGATTGTCTGTCCCAGTGCTGGTGTGGGCTGTTTATGAATTTGCCTAAGAAAACAGATTTGGTGGCAGATTCCTTGTAGAGTTAAAATGTGTTGTTTATGAGGCCCTGAGAGAGAACCTGAGACTGTCAAGGGGCGTGAAACCGGATTCCATGGGAGCTGCTCACGTTCGGTTGTTTGATCAGGAAGATGTTTGGTTTGGGAAAAATTCATCAAGCTGTACACTTATGTGCACTTTCCTCTATATTATATTTTATTTTATTTTTTGATTTAAGTACAAGTACTCAAAGTCACCAATAACCCATTTTTTTTGTGGGGATATCTAGGGATTCATTATCATTAATGGATTTGGATTAATACTAGTCAAATAGAATCTCAGAGTCATAAAATTTAAGCAGGAAAGAGACCTTAGAAATAATCTGGTTCAATTCCTAATTCACAGTGGAGTAAATGTCGGCTTGGGAGGGAGGCCGCGTGTCCCCTGCTCACATAGCGAGGTGGATGCGAGCAGCCCCTCCCCCTCCTCTGGACCAGGCCGTGGAGGTGGCACAGCCACAGACATGATAATGGCACAGTCCAAAAAAAGCTGAGCATTTGGAGACAAATACTGTATTTACTCACATAATTCTCTGGTGGTTTTACCTAAAATGAGGAATTATTAGACTTGCAAGTCATCCACCATTCCATAGCAACCTGTGGCAGTATTAGCTGAAATCCACAACTCTCCAAAGGCTCTCTTGCAGGTTCTTACTTATTAAATCAAAGGATAGGCTTAAGGCTAGATATATTTTTAGGAAGGAGGAAGGAGATAGTATACCAGTGATTGAGAAGTGCTGCTCATATGTAGGCATATCTATTTTTTTATGTTTAGAAATACGATTGTTTTCTCTCAGAGACGCAGAACAAGGTGATGTCCCCCACATTCTCCCTCCCCCTGGGGACAAGGTGCTAGGAAGCCTGGGAGGTAGGGAACAAACACCCTTAGAGAAGGGAGGCCAAGATGAGGGGCACAGAGGCCTGGCAAGCCCTCCTCGCTCCTCTGCTGCCCGTCAGCCTCCTCTCTGGCTCCAAAACTGGGGCCAACACCCAGGCCCCATGTGGGAAGCTCTACCAACACTTAATTACGTGGGTCTGATCAGTCGGTGCAGAAGCACGAGCTCACTGTGGCAGACTTGCATTTAAATGGGATTTCTTGCTGCCTGTTCTGCTTGGAAGAGGCACGTAAAAGAAATACTGTGAGTTGTTTGGGCAGTGGGCTAGAAACTCAGGATCTATAACTCAGGTTTTGCCAGTGTGGGAAATGCTGCATTGGCCATTTCAAACGAATACAATGGGTTTGGGGAAGGGTGGAGAGAGGGGGAGGGGAGGGAGAGGCAGATGCAAAGAGAAGAGAAAGAATGCCAGGAGACGGGAGCCTTGTCACTGAAACTCGTGCTTTGGGCCTGAACGGAAGGCAGCAGGCCTTTCAGCGGGATGAGTGCTGAATTCCACAGCCCAAGAAGAGAAACGACTTGAAGCAAGGATTAAAATAGGAGAGAAACTCGTAACCTATATTTGTTATACCAGAATGAACAGCTTATACCTAGAGTTTATTAGTTTCCACCACTGTTATCACCTCTGGCAGCGTGTACAGTAGGAAAAACCAATGGGAGGGCATTACCCCCGCAACCCCGCCAGATCCTCCTGGTAATTCTGCCTGTCAAGCAAGTGGAGGCAGGGCCAACAATTCACCTTGTTCCTCTCCTGAAGGTTGGTCAGTCAGATAAGGTGGAAAGCCTCCAAGTTCTTATCACTGTCGGGACTCAAAACTCCTTGTGACTGGAATTCCAAAGGAGGGGAAGACGCCACCTCTGGACGGGAGAGGAACATGTGTGTGGGACAAGAAAGGCTTCCACACCATGCCACCTGACTCCTCTCTCATATTCGGTGTTTCTTTGTCTCCCTGTGTCCTCTCTGGGTGAATTCTTCAGTTGCTATCTTTTCACTCTAATTATCTTTGTGATTATATCCAATCTAAATTTTATTGCATTTACTGATTTTTTATATTTGAATGACTTTTTTATTTCTGAGATTTCTAATTGGTTCTTTCCCCTATCCACCTATTCTTATTACAGTATTGCCTGTTTTTGTTTAATGATTTCTTACTCGTTTTATAAATATTATTTTGTTTCTCTCTCTGAATACCCAAAACATAACTATTTTGAACTAAGAAAAACAACCAACCAATTTGAGAGAGATTTGTGTGTTCAGATTGATAGGATTTGCTGCTGTTTTGCAGGTGATGAGGGTGTAGAAGTGCAAAGAAGAACTCCTTGGTTTTAGGGCTTATTTAGAGAGAGGGAATGTGGAAGACCAGGCTTGTAGGGGGAAGTTCTGAGTTCTCTTTGAAGTCTGAAATCCTGTGAAGGCCGTTGGACAGACATGATGATGAATGCTAATTCTGAATGTGGAAAAGGAGAACCAAAAATACTTCACAATGCTGGGTTTCAGTTATTGATCCAAGGATTAGTCCATGGCTATGGTCTCAAGATTTACTTTCATTTAATTATGAACTTAAAATTTCCTTATTCTTATGTGAGGACAGATAAACTCTTAGCAACTTTTATATAACTTTCCTTGTAAACTTGCCATTATTTACTTCTAAACATTTTTTAAACCATTATCATGGATCCAGATTCCTCCTCCAGAAGTATTCTCACACGATTAGGAGCGGAAATGAGGGGAATGACAGAAAGCGAGGGTAGAGATGACACCAGATCCCAAATCCTTCTCTGCCTTTTATAGCAGGGTGAGACAACTTCTAGGACCTTGTCGCCCACATTATTCTCTGAATGCTGAGCGTACTTCCCCCGCTTTGAGTTGCTCTCCCTTCTCTCTGTTCTTAATCTCTCCTGAGTGTTCTGGCCCAGACTAGGAGTCAGGAGTGTCTGCCTCTGATAGGATGGTGCCGAGGAGGGATGCTGCAGAGAGGCGAAGCTTGCTCCAGTAGATGACCGGCACGTTCAGGAGGCAATTCTCCTGCAAATGCAATGCCAGGGGGCATGTTTACAAATGATTTCGAGAGAGATTAGCAAACCTAGTCCCAGTCCTGTAGGCTAATAGCATTATAACTGAGGTTCAGAAGCTTCATCTTAAATCCACAAGCATTTGGTAAATATTTATTGAGTCAATGAATGAAGAAATAGACTTGGAGAGAGGAAGTAGAAATAATAATCGCAGCAAACCTGGGTAGTGGTAACTGTACTCAGTGCCTGCTGTGCAAAGAGTCTCATGAACTGGGAATTTGTTGATCCTCATGACCACCTTTTGAAGTAGGAACTTTCTGAACTGCATTTTCAGGTGGGATCCTGAGAGGTGAGTGGTTTCACAGCTAGCAAGTGGCAGAGCTGGGACTCAGCCCCTGCAGTTTAGTGCTAGTGTTCAGCACCATTGTATTCCTCTCTCCGTCCAAGTAACCCACCCAAGTTCATGCATGGATGCTACTCAAACATGGGCCTCTCGGACATCAGACTATGTGCTTGTAACTACTGCTGTGGTCTCGCCCTACCCAAATTCATGTGTTGAAACCTAACTTCCAATGTGATGGTTTTAGGAGATGGGGCATTGGGGAGGTGATAGGTCAGAGGGTGGGGCCCCATGAATGGGATTAGCACCTTATAAAAGAGGCCCCAGAGTTTCCTCATCCCCTTCTGCAATGGGAGGACACAGTGAAAAGCCCGTACCTGTAAACCAGAAGCAGGGTGACCAGCACTGCATCTGCTGTGCCTTGATCTTGGACTTCCAGCCTTCAGAACCGTGAGAAATAAATTCCTGTTGTCTATAAGCCACTTGGCCTATGGTATTGTGTATGGCAGTCTGCATAGACTAAGACAACGCTAGTCTATACGGTTCCCTAAAGAAGGTCACTGCCTGTACGGAAGGTGTCTGGGTGTCGGAACGGTCTCTGATTTCAGACTGCCTCATTTACCTGATCAATGGATCCATTTCCTTCTCCCACAAGAGAAGAGATAGAGACGAGAACTATTAAAACTAATTGCTTATTGTCATGCAGGGGGAAAAAAGATGTAGTTGTCTGACTGAAATTTCTACTCATCCATCATCTTAGAAGCTGGAACCAAGAAGTTATTTTCTGAAACAACAGAAATTTTTAGCAAAGTGAGAACTTGCAAAGGTGCAGACATCAGTACTTATTGTTGAAACAGATGACGGAAGCCAGCTGCTCCAGCCCTCTCATTTCACAGGTGAGAACATGAGGACCAGACAGGTGAAGTGTAGCTTATTCCAAGTCAGGCACCTGGTCAGTGGCGGCCCAGACTAGAAACAGGTGTCCCGACTCACTGTTTAACAATCCCCCCCCCCCATTACTCCTGGCGGGTCTCAGGTTTCTCTCCGTGGCCTGAAGTGGTTAGCATTTCATCCATTCATCATCAGTCACTAACTCATTTATTCATCCCACAAGTGTGTAGAGTGCTTTCTCTGTGCCATGCTCTGTTCTCTGTGCCAGAAATGTAATGAGGAGAAGTACAGATACAATTCTTGTCTTCATGGAGCTTATAGTTTATTGAAGAGACAGGCCATAAACAAACAAACAAATGAAAAAGAAAGGATCTGGGAATGAAAACTGCCAAGATGAAAGCAGGATGTGAAGAAAAGGAGTCCATGCCCTGGTCAGGGGGCTTGGTTGAAGCGCCACCCCATGCACCAAAAGGTTGAAGGTTCAGTCCTCCGCTGGAGGGTGGGGAGGGTGTGTACTGGAGGCAATTTACCTGTTTCTCTCTTTCTCTAATGAATAAACATACCCTCAGGTGAGGATTTAAAAACAGGGTCAAAGGAGGCTAATTTAGCTTGGGGGTCAAGGAAGGTCTTATGGGAACTGCATTTAAGTTGATTCCCCACATGATGGAAGCATGTCTCAGGGCTCAGGCCCTTAGCAGAGCAAGAGTTCTACAGTATTGAGTGGGACACTCAGACCAAAAGGTCTGACCAAGCCATTAAGAAAGATGGTTATAATGCAATGGAGCAAGCTGGAATCGATCAGGGTATAATGTTGGCAGGGGGTGGGGGGGGCAGGATATAGTTGTATGAAAGCCATGACTGCAGCTATGAAGTTTCTATGTGAAAAGCCTATACAGGAAATGATTAGAATTATCATATAGAGTTGTGGGATGATGGGTAGTAATGTGATTTTCCCCATTTCTTTATTGTTCTCAGTTTTTTTTCTAATATTTTTCATTACTTTAATGGAAAAATTGAATGTATAAGACAAGCCATAGTTGATGTTTAAAAAAACAAAAGAACTAGGCTCTTGGGTGTTGCAGATTTAGATTTTTTCACTTAAATATTTATTTATTTTTATTGTTGCTCATCACTTAAATATTTAAAATTTTCAAAGTAATATATGCATATAGATTTAAAAAATTAAGTAATACTATAAAACATTGAAAAACAATCATCATGCCCTATCCCTACTGAACTCCAGGTTCAATTCTACTATGGCAAACTCTTTCAAGTCTTTTGGATGTTCTGGGTTTATTTTTTTCTGGTATTCAATCCCAAATTTCTAAATAACATGTCTGTATTTTTATTACTTAATTCTTTTGTCATCTTAAGAGTTCCTTTTGGTTCTCTCCTGTGTTAGATTTCACTTTTCATTAGCTCCCATATTGGTTTATATCCTTATTTTACTGAAGCTCAGTCTCCTATAGCTTCTCACAAAAAGTGCATGCAAAATAAACTCGCACATTTAAATAGACCTTTTTCCATGATCACATTTGACTGATAATCTGGCTGGGTATGAAACTGTCTGTAAGAAATAGTTTTTTTCTTTAGATTTTTGAAAACATTGCTCCACTATTTATGAGGCTTCTTTGTGGTTGTTGAAAAGTTTGATGATATTCTCATTCCTGATTCTTTATATGTGACCTCTTCTACTCCTATACCAAAGCTTTTAGGATCTTCTCTTTAGCCTTATCTTACTGAAATTTTTCTCATTATGACTTGGGGTGTATTTTTAAAAATGATTCATTTTACTGGGCACTCAGTTGACCCTTTCAATTTGGATACTTGTGTCCGTCATTTGGAGGTTTTTTTGTGCTATTACTTTGATGATTTCTCCCCTTTGTGCTTTTCTCTTCTCTTCTTTCAGAACTCCTGTTATTTATATGTTGGAACTTATGATTGATATTTACATTGTATTATCTTTTTTGGTGCAGTTTTCCATCTTTTTTGTTCTGCTTCCTATAAGAGTTCCTCAACCTTTATTATTTAATTCTTTCTATTGAACTCTTAAATGTCTGCTCTGATATTTTTTTTTTTAAGATTTTATTTTTATTTTTAGAGAGAGGGGAAGGGAGGGAGACAGAGAGGGACAGAAACAGCAATGTGTGGTTGCCTCTCACATGGCCCTCACTGGGGACCTGGCCTGCAACCCAGGCATGTGCCCTGACTGGGAATCGAACCGGGACCGCTTGGTTCCCAGCCCGTGCTCAATCCACTGAGCTACACCAGCCAGGGCTGATATTTTTATTTTTAAGCACTATTCTTTTGTCCTACAATTGTTTCTTTTTATTACATTCTGTTCTTTTTTTTTTTTTTTTTTACTTACCACCTCCACCCTCTTTTGTGCAAGATGGTCTACAATACATCACCCTTTCCGTTAAAAAAAATTAAAAAATAAAACAACGGGAAAATCTGGATTTGAAGTAAAACACCCATACTGTGCCAGTTGGAGCTAGAAATGCAGCTGCGTGGCAGCAGAAGGGGAAATGTGAGTGGTGATTTAGTATTCTGACTTTCTATGGTACCAGAGCTTTCTTTCCGATGTTTATTTTTCAGAGTCGTCTACCATGTTCCTCAACAATGGTCTGCCAATTCCTCGCATAATAATCACCTGAAAAGTTTGATCAAATAAAGATTCCCAGAATCCATTATCAGATTTACTGACTTAAAATCTCTGGTATTGGGGGCCTGGCAATCTGCATTTTAAAGATCAAACCAGGTTATTCTTATGCACACCACAGGTTGTGAGAATTAATCAGTAATCTTAGCCTTTTGCCACACTTTACCTCAGCCCCCTGCCCCCTCGTTCTCCACCATTTTTGTTATCTTGCAGTTGGCACTGGTACTATTACTGGTTAGCAAGATTCACAGACATGGCCGCTGAGAGGTGAGTGGAGGCTCTCCATAAGATCCACTCACTCCTGGTGAATGCTGTGTTCAGTTTAGGAAGACTCTGGCTTCCAGAGATCAAGCATAGATCCTTAATAATCAGATTTCAGGACACATTCGGCTAATGTCTCCACTGGTCGCTGTCAGCCGCCTGGTGATGCAACGTGACGTACTGTCTGGCGGCTGTCTCCCGACTGTCCTACATTCTGTTCTTCATAGTTGCAATATTATCTCTTATGTTTGAAAATTAATTGCAGTTTGTTGTTATAGTTTTCCTTTGCTTCTGCTTCATTTCTAATTTTCTTCCAACTTCCTTTCTTTACTTTTTGTGTTGGTGTATGACTTTTATATTAGGAGTTTTCCAGAAGTGTCTGTTGACTCATGGCCGTCTTTTTACATTTAATTCTGAGACACAGCAGATATTATGAGAAGCTCTGACTGGATGGGGCAAGGCTAATGGGCATGCGGATGTCCTTCATGATAGGATGGCATTGTGGACTGAATTGCAACCATCCAACCAAAAAAAGTAGAAGAGCACTACTAATAGTACAGCGAGTTTCTTCTAAGGCGATTGTTTTCTAGATCAGTAGACTCATGCTTTTCATTAGTCCCGTGACACTTGCATTCTATGCATTCTCTCTGTTCTCTCTTTGTAAGATTCTATTACACCTTTTCACTTTACCTTCCACTTTTCTTAGCCCCTTCCTCATATTTCCCATTTTCTTGTCTCTTTATGTTTGTTGCACACAGTTTATCTAGACTTTCGTACTATTTTTGGCAGCAGAGTTTGTCAGAATGTCCAGTCTGTCACACTGCTGGAGAAGGGAGCTCTAAATCCCCTCCATATGCTTTCTGTCTTTTAATGGTTCCTTGATATCACTGTTTATCTGTCGTCAACTTTTCGGGGGGGGGGTTTCTTTTGAGACTTTAAACATCTTCAATTCCTTTTCTGTCACTTTAGAGGGGCTCCCAGAGAAATTTGGCAAACACTTTTGTTTAATCTGAAACGTTTAAATGGAAGTTGGTTAGGATTCTGTTTTTAGAATTGTGTAGTACTGCATACAGAGGTCTGATATCTCTAAGAAAGGAGACTCGTGCAGAAGTCTACAGAAGGAGTCACTGAATACAATTTTTGCTTCAGTGAAATTATGGGGACAAATCTCTAGGAGGCATTCCAAGTATTCTCCCTTGACATTCTCTACCACTAATCTCTACCATCCTGTGGAGAGGGGTTCATCTCGAGACTTTCCTAGATGGAAATCTTCACTTGGAAAATATGTGTTTTCTTGTCAGAACAAGACTTTTAGAAAAGATGTATTAGTCATTCTGACTTACGAACTGAACGACTTAAGCTGCCTTAGAAATAAGGAGAGCTCAAAATATTCATATTAAATCCATGGTTCTTCTTGTTCCTGAAGAGTGGTTGTGTCTTGAAATGGTCACTTCTTTGAGTAACTGGAACCCCCCCACCACCCGCCACCAGTGTATAATCAGTTCTGGGTAGCTACTGGTCTGAAGATACAATTTATTGATTTCACAACTTTTTTGAACTGACTGTATATTTTTAAGCCTAAATCCTGGGTGTGTGGAGTGGGACAGTATTTCACTGCAGGATATCTGTGTAAGCTGGCTTTGTATCTAGACCCAAGCCCTGAGAGGCACCTACACCTACTTCTCCTTTGTGAGCTAGCAGTGTGCCCGCAGAGACCTGTCTGGGTCATCCCTTTGCTTTGATCGGGTAGGGGTCCTTCCTGACAAGGCCCTGCCCCATCCTGGCCCTGCCTGGCCACAGGCAGTGTGGCCCCGGGATGGGCTGCTGCTCTGCCTTGACAAGCAGCGATCATCTGTCTTGGCGCACAGGCTCTAACTGCCCCTGCCGTTAGCCCCCGGCAGGGCCGCAGATGTTAATGGTCCTGCAATCACCCAGCGCCTTTCAGAGCCCCGGAGGCAGTCCGTGCTTGTCTCTGTGGCCTCTCACAGCCCTTCGTTCCCCGTTTAATTCTGCTGCTGTGTGGGCCCTTAATCTTAGGCACAAATAAAAAATTTAGAAGCATGTCCATTTTCCTTTTCTCTCCTCGTCAGTCCCCTCTCCCCCTCTTTATTTTGGGATAGCACTCAAAACTTCACCCCATTGCTAGGCTGTTTATTTTCAGGGAGATCTTAATGATATGAATATGCCATTCTCCCCCACACCTACCCATCTCATAAATAGTTATTTTCAAATATATAATATACAAATGCAAATATAATTTGCTGCTCCTTATTAGAAAATCAGTATATTTTCACGGGTAGAAATATTAGAAAAATGTTGATAAGCAGAAAGAAGAAGAAAATCCATAATTTCACCTTCTAGAGATAAACATTTAAAATTTTACTGTATATCTTTATAGATGTGTCTATAGAGACAGAGATATGAGATGATATTGTTATAATAATATTATTAATAATTAACTAACATTCGACTTCTTAGTATGTAACAGATGCTTTTTTAAAGCATAATAATAATAATTTATTTTAAAAAATTATTGTATTTTTTCCATTACCGTTTAACCCCCTCATGTCCCTCTAACCCCCCCCCGCCCCCCCCAATCACCACACCGTGGTCTGTCTCCATGGGTGCTTTTTCCTTTTTGCTCGATCCCTCCACCCTCTGTTCTCCCCCACCCCACGGTAGCTGTCAGCCTGCTCCCTGTCTGTGAGTCTGCCTCTACGTTGCTTGTTAGTTCGGTTTGTTTATTAGATGGCTTCTCCATGTATTAAATCGTTGCATGATCTCAAGAACCGTATGAGGTAGGTTTAATTTCTATTTTCATTTTGCATATGAGGAAACTATGGCATGGGGAGGTTAAAAATATTGCCCGAAGTCTCTTAGCTAGTTAACTGGAAGAGGTGGGATTTGAACCCAAGCAATCTGATTCTAGGCTCTGGATTCTTAAACAATATGTTATACTATTATCTAACCTGTTTTTTAAATTTCAAAAACTCTCAATCTTTCCATGTTACTCATAATCTATCACATGGTTTTAAATAATTATGAAGACTGAATAAAATTCTAAAATATGAATAAGCTGAAATATCTTTAACCAAACATTAGAGTGGCTTTCCTTTTCTTACCTTTATTTTATTTTTTGCTGTGATCAACAACACAGAGATTACTTTTAAATGAGATAATTTCTGCAGGAGCATGACCTTAGGGAAAGCGAAATGTAAACAATGTAAACCATGTTTAGTTTACTTCATGCTTGATAGTTTGATGCATTCCTTGGTTCCGTTATTTCTAAGAGATAATTGTCTACTTAAAAAGGCTAATAATTATTGTACATTCTATGTGGCAGCCATACTCTATTTGTGCTGCTATAGTGCTGACATTTATTCACAAGTAATTAAAACTCAAAATGAGATTCTGGTGAAGTCAAAGAGGTTGAAGGGACAAGACTCTTTCTGGGTGTCTCTTTGTTATATGGTCTTAGTTTTTCCTGGTTATTCCCAATTGAACACCAGCTTTTTCCCTCCCCTCCCCTCCTCCCTTCTCTCCCTTCCTTGCTTCCTTGCTTCCTTCCTTCACCTGAATATTCTGATCTTTCCTTCATCTGGAAATTCTTCGACTGTGAGTACTCAGAAGCGAATGTAGCTTCCACCTAACTCCTGTTCTGGAGGGACGTTTCGGCGTGCCATTTCCTCTTCTCTGAGTCGTAGACTAGGTCTGTATTTGGGCAGTAAACCCACCACGGCAAGATCCATTTAGAATTTTTAGTTGATTGTCAGCTGGTCTGTGTAAAATGTATTTGAATTGGCCTCTGGCTAATAGAATGGACTAAAAACTATCCAACTTTGTAATAGACCCATTCTTGCTTGAGTGAGGGCACAGACCCAAGTTTCAGGCAAGTCACTGATTGACTAATGCGCGGGCAGAGATCATGCTTGTTTATTCATTTTTCTACTCTGTGCAGTAATGCCTAGCACACAGGAGACATTGGATGCCTATTTGTAAAGCTGACAAGAAAGTCTCAAGCGATCTGACTTCTAGCTTCTGTTCCACTGCAGACGAGCTGTTGGAGTGGAGCAAATTACTAACCACTGGGCCCCTCCACTGCCTCATGCACGATCTCTTCTTGCTAAACTTCGGAGACTCAGTGAAATCATTCCGAAGACCTTTAATTTCCATCAAAGAATGTTTTATAGGTTCTCAAGGTAATAACTTTCAAGTTCAAGAGTAAAAAATATTCTCTTTCTTATTTTGAGGCCCACCATTTTAATTCCAAGGAATTGTGCAGGGCAAGCAAAAGATCACTTAGATGTTTTAGCCTGTTTTTCCCCATGTCAACATACATTACAGGTGACATTTGCATGTAGGATACCCTCCCATGGCTGACCCAGTGTGGGAATTATGGGCTGGGACAAGGGTAAGGGAGACCGTGGAATTATGTGTAATTCCCAGTCTACTAAGTGTAGTCTTACCCTTCTCTCCCACTTAAGAAAATCTATGGACTAAGACATATTGCATAACTACCACAGTAAAACTGTGGGGTGGGGGTGCAGGACAGGCACACTGACCAGGAGGCAGAACAGAGCGCCAGACCGTGCGCCCATGGAAAACTGCTTAGTAATGGAGCCTCCTCCCCAACCGGTGGGAAGGAGGTGGGCCCTTTAATGGATGGTGTTGAAAAAACTGGCTCGCTATGCAGAAAAGGAAGCTCAAGTTTTACCTTACAATACGTACAAAAATAAATTCCAAACGAATTGAAGACCAAAGCATAAAGGGAAAATAAACAAATCTTACAGAAGACTATATAGAAAAAATGTCTTTGTTGCTCTGGGGTTTGGAGTAAATTCCTAAGCCAGGACCCAAACAACATAAAACATAAATGGAGAATTGATGGGCACTACTACATCAAAAGTAAAGATTTCAGTTCAAAACAGTTAACCTACCTGACAGATGGCAGTGGGGAAAGATGTTCGCAGTGTCCGAAATCAATACGGAATTAATGCGCAAGGGACTCCTGCAGGTTGGTGAGAAAAACACAGGAAACTCACGTAGGAAAAATATGGGCAAAGGATGTAGGCAGTGCATAGGAGAAATCCAAATTGCTAGTAAGCTTATGAAGAGATACTTCACTAGTAATCAGAGAAATGCAAATTTAAATTACAGTGTGATCCACTTTAAAATCACCAGATTGTCAAAATCTTATTAGTATCAAGTGCTGAAAGAGACATGGGCAAGTGGGACGCGTCCCCACTGCTGGAGGAAGCACACCAGCTAGGCTTCAGCAGTCCCACTCCCAGGCTAGCCAGAGGCAGGCTCACAAAAATCCGCATGAGGACAGTTCTCTGCGCGCTCCTCCTCGAGGCACTGTTGCGGTAGCAACGAATTGGAGTCAACCAGGAGGCCACCGCTAGGGCAGTGGCAAGGCAGCTGTGATTATACGTAAAGCTGTGAGCGGTAATAATTAGATTTACGTGTAACGCCAAGGGTGGATTACAAAAGCATAGAGTTGGGTAAAGAAAGTAGGAAAGAGAATGAGATTTACAGCACGTTGCCGTTTAGAAATTAAGCATGCACACACAAAGCAATACCATGTATCATTCAAGTACGTGCGGATATCTAAATTGAGACTGGAGTGAGTGGGACTAGAGGGGAGGGGAGATTGGAGTGAGGATCAGGAAATAGGAGAGCAAAACCACAGTAAAATAAAAGAGGGGTCTTTTATGAATTGATGAGTCTACTAGGAACTTAAGAGTGCAATTAACTCAACTCTGGTCTAAAAGAAAGGAAGTAAAGGAAGTAAAATCAAATTGAAATTTGGGTGAGTGAAAGATGTCTTTATGGTAATAATCTTGAACTGTTCTGTTTACATGGTATATGATAAATCATTAATAAACTCCAGTTCTTCATTATTTGTAATAGATTACTTGCCACGCAGTTCCCAGCTGTTAGAACCCCAGGGCTGAGAGCCAGAATGGAAGCTATTTGTGTTCATAATTCCTCACTTAATACAATCCTACAGAGGTGAACAGAGTCATAAAAACTAAAGAGAGGTGGCTTCAATATTTGAGGCACAGTTAGGAGAAAGACTTGGGAAGGGTTTGCAATTATTATTCCATAAAGATCTAGTCTGAATACCACTTTATCCATATTTGATTTCCTCCATCTAATATTTAAAACCATCCCCTCATATTTGTAGAATGAAAAGCGGAAATCTAAATAGCTCCAACATTATTTCCCTAATTCCCACAGCCTGCACTGCTCGGATGTCAGTCTTTAAATTTCTAATACAAATGGACAGAAGACAGAATCATTTTGCATGACTCCAAAATGAAGTATATCAGTGGAACACAGAGAAACAGTGAAGTTTTGCAAACCTGTGAACCTGGAGAGGGTTTAGAATCCTCTAAATCTACAAACTAGAGACCTGGAAGGAATTGTCTGCTGGAGATTCCCCTCTCTCTCTCCCCTTCTCCCTCTCCGTCTCTCTTTTCTCCCCTCACCCCTTCCTCCTTCCCCCTCTCCCTCCCTCCTTTCTCCCCACCTATTTCCACCATGCTTGCCTGTCAATTTCATCACAGATAATTGAATGGGTTTTCTAATCTGCTCCCAGATTGATCAGTTAATTAGTTGATCTCCATGAGCTTGTTGGAGAGCCAGGTCTTGTCTTTTCATGTTATGTGGTTACCAGTGAACACCCTTTCCTGTGGTGTGCTTATCAGAGGCACCCAGGAAGATGAGAGTTTATTACTAATATTTTATCCTGCATACCAATGGATATTTTTCAATGTAAAGTTGGATTTTATCTTTTTAGCACACTCACTACAAATACATTGTGCAACCTCTTGCTTCCAGGTCAGAATTGGATGGGTTTCTGTTTTTTATTTACTATTTGTCATTTTAAATATGAAATTCTTGGTCTCATGCAGAATTGTTATAGATCCACTTTATCCATTTGCTTTGAGGATCATAAGGAAAATGATAAATAACGTGGATGTTTCTTATGGTAATTGACTATGAGGCCACGGGTATGGCTTGTGGCTGTTGTGTGAGGTCACCCCTCGGATCTGGTCGTGTGAGCATTATTGGTAACCGGAATTACTTTAGGAGGAAGTGAGGCCCGAGTACTATCAAACTTCCTCAGAGGGGCTTCCAACCACTTGCAGACCATTATCTCATCAGTTCTCAAAATATCCCAGAGAGGAGGGAAAGAAGGAAGATGCTAGCCGGGTAATGAAATGCTATAAAGCACTTTGCTAATGAAATAGTCACTTCCTTTTCTACTCTCCCCAATCCCTAAGCCTAGATGCAGAAACTGAGGCAGAGGGGCCCGAAACTGTTGGCCTACAATCCCCAGAGAGTCAGCGGCAAAAGTCAGACAGTGAGATGGAAGGATGCCACCTAGCAAGCTCTTTTTTTTTTTTTTTTAATACCTAAATAAGGGCTCAATCTCTCACTTCAGTAAACAGCAACCTTTTCTATCCAAACCAGCGCTGAGTGTGGACAGCGGGGAAGTCAGACCATGCTGAGATGAGGGTGGCCCTGGGCCCTGACAAAGCCACAGCCAGGCCCTCAGAAGTGGGCACTTTGGGACTCTTCTGCTGACTCAGCACTTTGTCGATAAGTACAATTCAATTGGTTCAAATCTTTGATGCACACAAGACATATTAAGCTGACCTCATTTGGTCTAACTCCTTAGGTTTTCTTTTGTTTTTTTTTTTTTTTAGTAAGGCCTTTGAGGCAATTTTCTTAAAAAACTGCTTTGAGAAAGAATTTTCATTTTTAAAGAAGCTGATTTGGTTTAAGTTTCTTCTCTGCTTTAAAATTATGATCCTTGCCCTGGCCAGGTGGCTTGGTTGGTTGGAGCGTCATCCAGTTCACCAAAAGGCTGTGGGTTCGATTCCTGGTAAGGCACATACCTGGACTGTGGGTTTGAGTCCCACTCAGGGCGTGCATGGGAGGCAGCTGGTCAATGTTTCTCTCTCTCCTTCTCTCTCTCTAAAATCAATAAAAGCATATCCTTGTGTGAGAATTAAAAAATAAATTAATTAAATTAAATTATGACCCTATATCTTATTGAAAAGTATTTAGAGAATCACCTAAGAGGGCACTTCTGGGTCCTTTCTTTTATGCAAGGGTTTCTGCTTGTGGAACTCACGGTCCCCACCGCCAGTGCACTCAGCTGGCTCTGGGCCATTCTCTGAGGTTCCCTCTGTTCCTCTGCTCAATTTCCACAGACTTTATGCTCTCTGCTCTAGGTTCTATGAAATCTTCCTTCTATGGAAAAAGGGGGGACTAAGGTGCTAATGGCTGCTAAAACATAGGGCAAAGGAATAAATCGTTAATTGTGGAATTGCAGGCATGTGTGAGATTTGTGAGAAGGAGTCACGGCGTTCTACCAGGCAGTCCGCTTGGAAGGTCAGCCCCACCAGGGAAAGATAGCAGCATTCTTCAAAAACCACAGGTGCTGTTGCTTCCCCCTATGAGTCAGCCTATTCAACATGTTTAAAGTTGAGAATGAATACATGGAACTCGTGTTCGTTCATTCATTCACTCAACAGGCACAAACGTGAATTAGTAATAGCTGCTTGTATCGGGCAGCTCACAGACATGTAAACAAGTGGTTGCAGCTCATGGTGGTAATAAGAAGCATAAGAGAGGTAGATACACAAAACAGAAATTTCTGGCATACAAGTTCAAGTGTTTGATGAATTTATAGATAATCAAAATCCAAGGAGACAGTTGTATGCTGTAAATCCTGGCTGAAACTAGCAGGAATAACACTTAACAGATGTAAGTGTATGGTCCAGAATAAATTTTTAAAGACCAGTGGCCTCACTGAAGAGCAGGGAAATGTGTCAACATTGCATGGTGGACAAGAGCACAGACAACAGAGTGCCGATCATGCCTCTGCATTTGCTTCTTCTGTGATCACAGACAGGTTTCGTCACCTCTCTGTGTGGCAGGGTCCTCATCAAAGTAATGATAGGTCCTACCCAAAGGACTGTTGGGAAGAGTAAATAAAATAATACATCTCAACTGTTTAGAAAATTACCTGGCAATAAAATTGGCCCTCAGTAAGACTGAACAACCATTATTGTTGCTCGTAAAGATTTCTTTTAGAAAAGTGAAAAGAAAGATCCCCAACTTCTATTTTATAGCTCACAGATACAGTCAGCAGTCTTCTGATCAGCTCACTGGGTTGTGTACTGGTCTCCCAAAGGGATAGGAAGCAACAAGGCAAATCAATACTTTAGACCAGATATTCTGTCTGAAAGTGGTGGTGTCAGCCTTGGGCTCTTGATAAGCAAGAAGAGAAACCTGGATATGGTTGGACACAAATGCAAACTCTGAGAAAGACAAATATCAAGAGGACCAGAGAAAACAGGCCCACTGCGTACTTCTGTGACTTTTGGCCATGCAAGAGAGGATTCCTCCTGACAGTGAGATGCTCTCAAAAATGATTTCATTTTCTGCAACCACAACAGGTTCTGAGGAGGTAGGAAACAGGAGGTACTGGAAAATTCAAGGTGGCTGGGATGAACTTAACAAGCTCAGGTTTGAAAAAGACTTTTGCAGAAAACTTATAGAAAACAAACAGCCAAGAGTGATTCCCAGAGGAGTGTTAAGAAAGTGAAAGTCTGAAAGGTACTGAGATGGGCAAAAACTTGTCAGGAACACAAGAAAGGCTTATACATGTTCCAGGCAAGATTAGGGCAGGAGAAACAGACCCAGAGCTTGGAGTAGATGGTGTAACTCTAGATGGTCTAGAGAAGGCAGAGTGCCGAGAGACCTGCTCTTGTTTGTTTTCTCTGCCAAGGAGAATGATAGGACATTCAAGAAAGAATGAGCATTGCTGAGTGACAGTGGAGGCCAATGAACTTCGAAGCAACATGTAGCTATTCTAAATGACTGCAGATCTCTGATATATATTATAACACTTAAATAAAATTCTGTGAGATAGATATTATTTTACTGACAGATTAAAAAACTTCCCCAAGGGCACACTGAGATTAAATTGGAAACTGGGGATTTGAACCCTGGAATATCTGATTTCAAAGCCACTACTCTTTCAATGAGACCAAAAAGCTGAAGTGGGAGGGAGGGACAGAAAACACATGGGATAAAATCATCAGAATCCAAAATGATGCTGTCAGGGATGTAGTTTAAACTCAACAGGAAGCAATTTAACAGGGTACAGTTAAGACTGGAGTATAGTCTCCCCAGCTCCACCCCTCCTAAAAAAACCCTGTACAAGTACAGGATGGGTTACACATGGCTTCAGAGGAGTCTGTGCAGTCACAGACAACAGTGTGATGTGGCAGCTCCAAAAGCGACACAGCCCCACTAATTAGATTTTAGTCTGTCTTGAGAGAATATCATAGCTAAAATGAGATTTGGAACAAGAAAAAAAAAAGAGTTATGTCTGCTGTCTAGAGCCATTAGTGTAATGCTGATGGATTAGAGAGAGAAAGCAAATTTCTGTGCCACTATTTTTTGCCTGTCTTCACCATCAGGAAAACACTGGGACTACAATGCACCAACTGCTGTGAGAGAGAGATGTGACAAAAGAGTAGGTGGCTGTCACTTTTTGGAGTCACTCTTTAATTGGGATGTAGGCAAAGTTCTAAGAGAAAGCAACAGGGAAAGGAATCACAAAAGGAACAAGCGAAGAAAGAAGGCGGGGATGTTTGTCTGGGAAGAAATGACTTTAGAGGCCATACTGACTGGTCCTCACACACTGAAAGAGCCATCTTTGGGAGAAGAGCACATGTCTACTAATCCTCCAGGACAGAGGCTTTCAAACTTGCTTGGCTATTACCTATAATAAAAATTATATTTTATATCTCATATTTGTTTGTTGACTTCTCTGGCCAAGATGGAGTCATAGGTAGACACACTTTGCTTCCTCACACAACCAAAAGAAGGGCAACAACAAATTTAAAAACAAAAAACAACCAGAACTGCTAGAAAACCGAACTGTATGGAAGTCTGACAACCAAGGAGTTAAATAAGAAACTTTTATCCAGACCGGTAGGAAGGGTAGAAACTGGCAGCCAGGGCGGAGAGGATGCACAGCAAGGCTGTGGCTGGAGGATCAGGGGTCCCACATTTGCATGTGGATAAACCAGAAGGAACAACTGGGGAGCGAGACAGACTGCCCAACCCTGGGTTCCAGTGCAGGGATATAAAACCTCAAAACCTCTGGCTGTAAAAACCTATGGGGATTGCAGTGGTGGGAGAAACTCCCAGCCTCACAAGAGAGTTAACTGGAGAGACCCACAGGGTCCTAGAATATACACAAGCCCACCCACCTGGGAATCAGCACCAGAAGTACCCAATTCACTTGCGGGTAGTGGGGGAAGTGACCGAAAGCGGAGCAAGAGCCAAACAAATGGCATTATTCCCTCTCTGATCCTCCCCAGCATACAGTGCCACAACACAGCAGTGTGGGTTACCCTGCCCTGGTGAATACCTAAGGCTCCACCCCTTATTACGTAACAGCTGTGCTGAGACAAAGAAATATGGCCCAAATGAAAGAACAGGTCAAAACTCCAGAAAAGAACTAAGTGATGAAGAGATAGCCAACCTGTCAGATGCAGAGTTCAAAACACTGGTAATCAGGATGCTCACAGAAATGATTGAGTACAGACACAAAATAGAGGAAGAAGTGAAGGCTGTATAAGGTGAAATAAAGAAAAATATACAAGGAACCAACAGTGAAGGGAAGGAAAGTGGGACTCAAATCAATGATTTGGAACAGACAGAAGAAATAAACATTCAACCAGACCAGAATGAAGAAACAAGAATTTTAAGAAATGAGGAGAGGATTAGGAACCTCTGGGACAACTTTAAATGACCCAACATGCAAATCATAGGGGTGCCAGAAGGAGAAAAGGAAGAGTGAGAAATGGAAAACTTATTTGAAAAAATAATGAAGGAAAACTTCCCTAATCTTGCAAAGGAATTAGACTTCCAGGAAATTCAGAAAGTCCTCAAATAATTAGACCCAAGGAGGAACACATCAAGACACATCATAATTTCATTCTCCAAGGTGAAGATAAGGAGAGAATCTTAAAAGCAGGAAGAGAAAAGGAGACAGTTACCTACAACAGAGGTAAGACTATCAACTAATTTCTCAAAAGAAACCTTGCAGGCAAGAAGGGGTTGGAAAGAAGTATTCAAAGTCATGGAAGGTAAAGACCTCCATCCAAGATTACTCTATTCAACAAATCTATCATTTAGAATGGAAGGGCAGATAAAGTGCTTCCCAGGTAAGGTCAAGTTAAAGGAGTTCATCATCACCAAGCCCTTATTACATGAAATGTTAAAGGGACTTGTCTAAGAAAAAGAAAATCAAAACTATGAACAGTAAAATGGCAACAAACTTACAACTATCAACAACTGAACCTAAAAACAAAAGCAAACTAAGCAAACAACTAGAACAGGAACAGAATCACAGAAATGGAGATCACTTGGAGGGTTATCAGCAGGGAGGGTGAGAGAGGAGAATGGGGGAAAAGGTACAGAGAAAAAGAAGCATAAATGGTAGGTAGGTAGAAAATAGACAGGGGAGGCTAAGAATAGTATGGGAAATGGAGAAGCCAAAGAACTTATGTGTATGACCCATGGACATGAACTAAGGGGGAGAATGCTGGTGGGAGGGGGTGCAGGGCAGAGGGGGATAAAGGGGAGAGAAAAATGGGACAACTGTAATAGCATAATCAATAAAATATACTTAAAGAATTATATTTTATATTTCAACCAAGAATATACATAAATATACATATATAACTGAAACAAGCCTTCCAGAAAACATTATCTTTACTATGTTCAACTCATTTTGATCTATTCTATTCTAATTTTTTAATTAAAATGCTTGCTGAGCCCATTAAATGGATTTCCTGACATAAATAGGTTGAAATACGTAGTTTTAAAGTCCTTATCTTCGGGACTAGAGCTAGGACTCGCAGATGGAAGCTAGAAAGTGCTAGCTGTTGCCTCAGGATCACGAAGAACTTGTATCAGGACTGGCTTCCGCAGGAAGCAGGGAATTTCCACTTCTGGCAGCACTGAAGCTTAGGTTGAATGCAGGCATGAAGAGAGCAGTGCAGAAAAGACTCAAACACCAAATGGGGACTGAGTTAAATCACCCACCCGGTCCACTGCATTTCTGAGATGCTGTGGGTGGATTAGTGGGATCGGCTGCTGAAGAGTCCTGCCCTCTTAGGTCACATTAATAGAAACATGGAGTACATTGTTCAGGAGGTGAAGGAGGCCTTGTTCCCTGCTATTCAGAACCAGTCTGGGAACACATCTGGAGATTGATTTTTGAAGCTATTCAATCATTTGTTCATTTTTCCAACACACATGTGTTTAGTGCAAACCAAGCACTGAGCTAGGTCTGGGGGTACTGACACAGCACGGGTCTAATGGAGCTTGCTGTCTAGTGAGGAAAGATTATTTTTCAGTACATGTTTTTGGAGTGCCTGTCTGTCAGTCACTGCTTTAGGTGCTGGGATGGATCAGTGCACCAGTGCAAAAGACTGATTTTTAAAAATCCCTGCCCTAAAACCCCGTGGAGTTTGTAGATTATATCCAACAGGCACACACATACAACTGATCAATTCTGATTATGGAAGGCACAGAGAACGCAAATAGGGTACCAGTCCAGTGCAGGAGTCGGGGATGTGTTCCTGAGGAGGTGGCATTAAAAACAAGTTTTGCTAGTTGCAGGGAGAGTGGGAGAGGAGGGTGGGTGGAACATTCCAGACAGAGGGAATAGCAAGCGCCTGAGGACAAGAAGGAAAGCTGCTGGGATGCTGGGGTGCAAGTGGGGAGGGAGGAAGCTGACCCCACAGGGGGAAGTGGGACTGGATTCTAGGGGCCAGGGGAAACCATTAGAGGGATATAAAGATGTAGAGGGACATAGAGATCTAGAGAGATGGAGAAACGGGGAGAGAGATGGAGAAGATGATTTGAGAGATGTGTGGGAGGTAGAATCAGCATGACTCAGTGCGAGTGAGCTGGAGGGAGGAGACAAGGAAGACTCCCATGTTCCTGGAGCAGCTAGTGGTGATGGCGGGGTGGGGGAGGAGCCCTGTGCATGGAGGTAAGGCCAGAGGAGAAGGAGCTGTGGGTGGCAGAGAGGATGAGGTCAGCTTGGGACATCTTTGCTCATGCAGCCTCATCTCCTTGAAATACCACCATCCCACTTGTCTGCTGGGAGAGTGCTTGTCCTCCAGCACTCCAACACCCACCAATCCTTTCGTAACCCTCCTCTTTCCCACTTTGTCTCCCAGTTCTTCCCGCACAAACTTTCTGCACTGACTCAACTGTACTTTCTCTCCCTTGTTGGTTCACTTATCGTTGTCAGAATGTGCATGAGTGTTTTCTGCCAGGCAGGGACTGTTCTGGGCTCTTTACATGGATTGTCTCATTGAATCCTCAGGAGAGCCCTTTCCGGTCAATACCATACTCTGTCCATTTCACTAGGAAACTGAGGCACAAGCAGGCCACGTAAGTTCCCAAGTGACTGTGGCACATGGCTGGTAAGGGCAGAGCCAGGACCCAAGCCCAGGCAGTCTGGTTCCAGGGTCCGCGCCTGCAGCCACGGTATGCATCCTCCCTTTCTCCCACTGCACTGTATGTCCTTGGAGTTAGAAAACATGTCATATTGCTTTTTTAAAAAAGAAACATGCTTAGAGCTTTAATCACCAAAATAAGAAAAGTATACATTGAAACATAAAATGAAACCAAAATAAACAGCCATCTAGATTTTTCCCCTACTAATTCCAGAAATTTTGTGATTTGAACACCTTGCAAGATGTAACCATTGTTACGGAATTTTTTAGTTGGATCTGGTCCTACCTCCTAATTTTGAAAATGAGGAGATGGAGGCACTGAATGTGGGAATGCCGGCGGCCAGAGTCTGCAGCGGTGCTTGCGGGGGGCAGGGCCAGGTCCTGCGTGTGTCAGACTGCGATTCCAGTGCTCTCGAGAGAGCAGAGCTGGGGGCTTCCTCAGGTGGTGTTCCCTCTGCCTGTCACCTACTCTCGACCGTGAGCCCTCCTAGTCCTCTATGAGCCATTTACTCCAGGCACACGGTCACTACAAAGTAACCTACCCCGTTCCAGGGATCGTTGTTTGTCTACTGACGTGTCCTGGTACCTCAAGTCGTGCCACCACATCACTGATCTCAAAGTACGTGTCGGACAGATGACGGTTCCTGGGCACGTCCCGTGCTTTCCCAACTAGACGGCTTCAAATGGGAGGCTTGCTTGCTAACAAAGTCTTCATGCTTTCCAGCTCTTCAAAACCTGTCCCGTTCTTGAAGTTCAAGCTCAAATTCCCCTTTGTGAAATCTTTCTGAAATGCCCCCTTCCCTTCCTCTGAATTCTTATGATGGCTCTGAGTTGTGTGTGTGGGGGTTTGTGCTGTCATTTGTTTTTTATTTGTTTATCTCTTTTTAAAACATGCACAGTGCCTACCCACAGCAGACGGGCTGTACTGAGTCCTTGAGAGGCTCGTTAGGGCGGGCCAGTGGCAGGAGAACACCGTTCGCATGTTCGAAGTGAGGGTAGGACTGCCAGTGCCACTCAACAGTAGGGGCCAGCCACATTTTCCTGTGAGTCTCAGCCTGCGCAGTCCCCGTTGCAGCTGCTCAGCTCTGCCCTTGGGGCGTGAAGGCAACCACAGCCAATATACAATGAGATGGGCGTGGCTGTTTCAGTAAAACTTTATGGATTTTGAAGTTAGAGTTTTATGTACTTTTCACATGTCATGAAATACTATTTAAAAAGCATTTTCTACTGTTTGAAAATGTAAAAACCACGCTTAGCTCGCAGACTATAAAACCGGGCATTGGCGTGGATTTGGCCTGTGGGCCACAGCTTGCTCCGGACAGCAGGCCTCGGGCTGGTGGGCAGAGGTGGCTTTTGCGTCCATGGAGGTCACTTCAGCTAGAGACACTCTTCAGTGGGAGGGGCTGCTCTCCCGGGGGGGTTCCAAGCAGAGGTCGGGGAATCAACTGGGGTGATGTAGAGGAGATCCCGCTGGGGCTGGGGCAGGAGGTGGGACCCCAGCTGCCCTTTCCTCCCCCGGAGTCCACGCAACAGCTTTGGAGTAAAACCACGGGAACCAAACTGACTGCCGGGAAGGTCATTCTGAATATGTGAAAATATATAAGGTATAAAACGGTTTATAAGAAATGAGGCTTCGCTGTGTTCAAGGACATTTGGCAATCAAACGAACACTTAACAAAGGCTGTCAATAACCCATTGGAATTGCCTCTTGTATTTCTCAAAGCGTTTTCCGGTACATTACCTCCATTGATCCACCCGGGAGCCCTGGGAGACGGACAGCCCCATCGTACAGGTGAGGGCAGGAGGCGCACTGTCCGAGACCCTTGGGCCCCAGGTCTGTGCTGCGCACTGCAGCCTCCGTGGGCCTGCTGGTGGGTGGGTGTGATGGCGGCTTTCTATTTGGTATCAAGGGTGTGTCAGGGAGTTCTAAGAATCTCATTTATATTGTAGGAAGAGTGAACATTTCTAATTCGAGCTTATTTTTAACCCCTGAGAATCCACTAGAAACATGTCCACATACCCAGATGAGCAGGCAGAGTTTGTCAAACTATATTTATAAAGTACGGCAAGAGTTCATTGAAAACAACAGGCCAGAATACTGGTCTTCACCCTGTTCCTTCATGTCAGGGTGAAAAGGTGTTTCCGCTGTGTTTTCTCGGGTACAAAAGCGAACTTTTTCCCTCACAGGTGACATAAAGGTAACATCGGTCCTTCCCGAGTCTCAAGGATCAGAGATGCATTTGAATGAGGAACATTTTGTAGGGTCCGAAATTCTTCATTCCAGTAATTAGTTGTTTAGAGGAATCAGCGAGAGAGATGCTGACGTGGTGGGGGGGCGATGCTGACGTGGTGGGGGGGCGAATCCAGTCGCCTGGAGGCGGTTTTCCTTCTTCCTTGTCCCAGAAAGTGTGACGTGGCGGGAAACACAGCACACCCTAGCAATTTGGGGCTAAACCTGCTTTATCCCCCCTCAACTTGGGGATCCCATCAGCATCCCTGCCAATTAGGCTTTGGCACAGCTAAGGGTGCCTTGGCAAACTTTTAAAATTTCCCTAGAGCAACTTCCTGGTTCTTAATTAGGCCTTTTATTCCTAGATGTCTATATTTAACTGTGCTCTGTTAAGGCTGACCCCTTTTGGATACTGCCAAAAACTTCAGGGAGGTGGCGGGTGAGTCTAGACAGGGCAATTATTCAGATAGCTAAGTTTCCCCAACCTTGTTCTTAAAGTAAGACCATTACGAGGAAATGTCCAGTTACAGAGGGATGCCTGCCTCAGTGCACAAGGTAACTGCTCCGTGCTTTCATTCCCTTGGCCCAGAGGCAGACAGCATGCGCTTCACCCAGGGAAGGAGGCAGGCCAGCCCTGGTGGTTTCACCTGTGAACTTGGCGGAGTGGAGGATGGAGGGGAAATGATGGAGGGGGACAGAGGCCTAGAGAAAGGCTCTCAGCTGTGAACAAGGAAACCGCAAGCATGTTCCATTCCCCCTTGTTAGTAAAAAATAAAAATAAAAATTGAAAATAACCTTAAAGTCTATCACAGGAGAAATGGCTGGGTATATTGTGGTGTGTTCATGCAATGGAATGCACTTCAGCAGTGTGCAAATGAATGAGCTAGAGTCGTGAATATTGACGTGGATAAATCTCAAAACCGTACTGCCAAGTTCAGAAAGCAAGTTGCACAAGGGCTACCCACTGTGTGAAAACATTCGTTTAAATTTAAAACGAATTCATTTAAATTTAAAGGACGCCCTGTCAGGCAGACTTGCTGAGGAATTGCCCTCCCGCTGGGGGGGGGGGTGCGGGGGAAGGGCAGTATGGGGGTGGGGAGTGGGCTTAAAAATACTAGATAGAGCTGGGTTAAAAATCTACTTACATGGCGCCATGACCCTGGGAAATAATTACCTAGAGCATGAGTTAGTTATTGTTGTTTCATGGATAATTTTGAATATACATAAAGTTAGATACTATTGCCCGAATTTTTAAAATTACCCATTACCCAGCCTCAGCAACCATTAACTCATGGTCAGTCTTGCCCTGTCTATCCCCTGATCCACTTCCCGCCACTTCTTGTGTCATTCTGAAGCAAATCTCGGGGTTCTCCAGAAAAGCAGAATCAATAGGATGTCTCTTATCTCTTTATCTGCCTGTCTGTCTGTCTGTCTGTCTGCCTATCCACCCACGTATCTATCTACTGAGACTTGTTTCAAGGAATTGGCTCATCCAATTGTGGGGACTAGACTTTCAGCTAAGAGTTGACATTGTTGTCTTGAACCCAGATTCTGCAGGCTAGAAATGCAGGCAGGATTTCTTGTATATTGGACACTTGAGGCAGAATTGCTTTTTCTGGAAACCTCAGTCTTTTGTCTTAAGGCCTCTGCTGCTCAGACAAGGCCCACCCCCATTATGAAGGGCAATCTGCTTTACTCGAAATCTACAGATTCAAATGTTAATCACGCCTAAAAAAGTGTCTCACAATAATATCTAAATACTAGTGTTTGACCAAACCGTTGGGCCTAGCCAAGCTGACACATAAAATTGACCATCTCAAACCATTTTATTGGTAACTATTTCTGTATGCGTGTCAAAAATAAGAGCTCTTTAAAAAAAAACACAATATTATCACACTTAATAAAATTTCAATGATCTTAAAATCATCAGATATCCAATAAATTAACATTTAACTTTTCACTGTTTTGCAAATGTCATGATTTTTATTTTTACGATTTACTTACTTTAGTTGGGATACAGTTAAAGCCCACACCTTGCAATAGGTTGATTATGCATTTGTATTCAACCTCTTAATCTACAGGCTCCCCGTCATTTCTATATCTTCTTTGCAATTAAGTAAAAAGTATGTATCATTTGTTCTGTAGGAGCCCTCACCGGCTGGGTTTTGCTGGCTGCATTTTCTTGGTGTCATTCGTCACATTCCTCCATCAATCCTCAGTGTTTTGTGTAAACTGGTAGTTAAATTTCGAGGCTCAACCATTTAAAGAGACACTCATTTGCATAATTTTAACAGCTCACTAAGAGTTTCTTATTACCCCTCTTACAAACAAACAGACAAAGAAAAATGCCTCCCCTGTTGGCTTGCTGAGACCTAAAATGGCCCTGCCCGAAGTAGTTTTATTTTGTTTCCCAATTAAAATGCAAATTTTCCCAGAAAAGGGGAAACCTATGAGACATTTGTTCTTGAGTTTGAGTGCTTTTATGAAATTCTGTCCTAAGCCAGTTTCTGAAAGTGAGGGAAGAGAGGGGAATGTGGGTGAGGAGAGTATGTGGGCCGTGGGGATATTTCACAGTGAGGGGATATGGGTCACCATGGAGAGGGGGGCGGAATCGGTCATGATGGTGCTTGTCCTCAAAGCTGCCTCCTCTGTTGGCATTTACTGTGCTGTGGACACTGTATTCAGTGCTTTCAAGCAAGTATTTCATTTATAACAACCCTGGGAAGTGAGTAGAATTTATAGCCTTTTAAAGATAAAAACACTGACGCTTGGCCAGGCTTAACACGCTGGCTGAAGGTCTTGTGGCTAATAAATGGCAGCATGGGATCCCTCCCCATGTCCTGGCCCTGGGCTCTTTCCACTGCGCCACAGCCGCTGCTGCTCCCGTTGTTACTTCCAGCTTTGGGCTGGCTTGACAGGGGAGATGAGAGACAATCTCCCCATGTGGGTGCTTTCCAGGCTCTGGTGTAGCCCTGTCCCCGACACTCGGGTGCTCCTGCCAGGGTCAGGCCGTCGCAGAGGGCGGCCAGGGATCTGCTTGGGGGCCTCCGAGTAACACGACTTCTTTTGTTTCTGGTTTTGCTTTTTGGGGTTTTGTTTGTTTGCTTGTTTGTTTGTCCTTTTCTGGAAAAGATGATGGAAATACTGTCTATGCAAACCCAGCCTGCTAATTAGACAGAGGGGAGGCTCGTGACTTCTGTTGTGCTCCTGTGAGTCAGCAGTATTTTGAAAAAGAGATTTTATTCATTGCGCAAATGAAATGGTAAGACTAGGAGAAAGAGAAAACAGAGAGACTGTCTCCTAGAATTATAGCACCCCAACAGAATCAACTGTTTTCATTTCTTGGTGTCTCCTTGTCAGCCTCTGGCCGGAGGCATGTGCCGTTTCTCCAGCTCGGTTCGGTGCCTCTCTGAGCCGATGAATCAGTCAGAGGAAATGGGGAGACAGATCCCCCTCTGCCCTCCTTTCTTTCATGGCCATGTTGAAGTCGTTCCATCTGAAGCATTAACCTGTAAGACTCCACATCCCAGGCGCCTGGGAGAGGGGCCAGCAGAGCATTATTAACTTACCGCTTCATTTTCTTCTGCTGGCCTTTTTGTGAACGCAGCCCTGAACCTTTGTAGGGTAGCGCTTTCTTTTAAAACCAGAAGGGGAGGATCAAAACTAGCAAAGGTAATTGAGAAAGAAGAAGAGAAAGAAACCAACTGTAACATGCAAGCAGTTCTGAGCTCCTTAATCCCGAGATCACACATAGCCGCCACGCTCTCTCACTCCTGGGTATCTGAAACCTCATTTAGAGAAATATATTTTGTAGGCAGTTTCAACACTTTAAGACAAAAGGAAGTCAGTGGAACCAGTTTCATCTTGGACAATTGTCAGCTGTTTATTCATAATATAGCCGTTCAATGCAATGCCTAAGGTAGGCCTCTGCTAACCTTAATCGGTGTGGTGCATATTTAGAGAGTGAAGTTGTGCCAGGCACAATCTCTGCCTTTAGCCAGCTAAGAGGAAGGTGGAGTGCATTCCTTATCATTACCTATGCACAATAAAACCTTTGAGACATGTTTCAAGAGACATGCACCAAGAAAAAAAAGTTAAGTTTTTGGAAGAAGTCATTTGTCTTCAGTCTAATTCATCTGGGTATGATGTGGGTTGCTACAGACATAAAACTGTCTGGAGTCTGGCTTCAGGGTTTAGAATTATAAAATATTCATGGCGTATAATTTTGCATAATTTGTTTAGCTACTAAGACATAATTTAGTTATTTGGTGCATGAATCCTTCACAAGGCCTAAAGAAGAGGAAAACAGACTTTAAAAAGCTAAATCCAGCTTGGAGGCAAATACAGATAAGATGACCATCACCTATAGTTTCCTGTGCACACACACACACACACACACACAATCTGCATATAATTGATTCTTCCTACTGACCCTTTGCACTGTTTTACCAGGCATTGTATATATATTAGTTACCTAATTTCACTCTGCATGTGATTGCTTAGAAACCCAAAGGGAAGAGCTGTGCAAAACTCGTGTTGGAGGTCATCAACATGCATTTAGATGATAAAACTTCTTGATTGTAAGGTTGATGAGGTAACAAACATAATTTATTGTATTTGAAGCATACAGAGTTGATCCACATGTCCAGGGCTGTGCTGAGCTCTGAGAGGTATATTTGTCCAGAGTGGCCTCTGTCCTTGGGGGAGCTCGCAGTCTAGTTGAGACCAGACACCTAAGTGCCAGTGAACAACTAGCTGGAAAGCATTATTTAAGAAGGTGCAAGCTAGCATGGAGGAGCCTGCAAACTGCAAACCGAGATGCGGAGGAAATGCAGACAAGGGAAGGCGACTGGCTCTCTCAGGCGCGCTCCTGGCCTCTGTCTGCAGGTCACCACGATATGGGCTCACGCATCTTGGGGTCTGCAGTCTTGCCCATTCCAACTGGTTCCCCACACCGAGATGTTAGAGGGCCTCTCTCAATGCAGATCTGACTGTGGTGTGCCCCTTGACCTTAGGAAAAAGCCCAAGCCCTTTAGCTCTGCATATTGAGTCTGTCCCCAGGCCCCAGGCACAACTACCTGTCTTTTCGTCAAGATACAGCCTTGCTTCTCTTGACCTCAGGTTCATTTTCTCACCTCCTAATGCCCTCATTCCCTTGTCCCACTCAGCTCCAGTCCTCTCACTACAGAGCGCCCTCGGAGTCAGTGCCTGGGAGTCAGGGAAGTTAGTGGAACTCTGAGGTCAGACCTTCTGGGTGTGAGCCCAAGGCCTGTCACTTACTACTTCCATAATCTGAAGAGGAACTGCTTCCCTCCCTGTGTTGCCCTTTTATCACCTGTGAAATGGGGGTAACGATGGTGCCCGCAGCGCAGGGCTGTTGTGAGGAATGAATGAGATTACACATGCAAAAATACTTTGGCTAGAGCCTGGCACGTCCTCACTAAATGTGTTAGCACGATGCTTGCTTGTTAAAACAATTGCGGTAATTTATGACATGTATACACACACTTACATAAAATATTATGTGATGTAGCCATCTTAGCTATTGCCATGATAATTACTGGTTAGTATCCCCGTTGACACTGCACACCCCTGCTCCCACACTAAGCAAGCACTGGCAGCCGCTCCCAAGGGCTGATGTTTCAATGCCCAGCTGTCCTGGAACCCCCATGGCAGGCTGTTCAGGAGACTCTGTTGTCAGGGGAGGGGCAGGGCTGGAGGTATTTGTGGCTGCGTCTCCAGCCCCTGGCATGGTGCCCCAGGTGTCGGCGATGCTCAATAATCACTTTTGTGAGTGGATGAATGAATGAATGGAGGTATGTAAGCTTTCCTCTGGGAACAGAATTTGCAAGAGTAGAGGGGCAAATGTTAAGACTGGGTGTGTCACAGGTAAGTGGGGAAGCTGGCCATGCCTGAGGGAACAGCATGAAGGGGCCAAGGAGCACAGTGTGCGAGGGGGTCCGGAAGGAGCACCTGCACCTTAAGTGCTGTTGGAATTGTTTTATGTGCACACAGAGCACTTGAACTCCCACCCACAGCCTGCTGGTTTGGAGGGTAGCTGGCCTATCAGAGCCTTGGTAGCAGGCAGTAAAAATAGAGATGGGGAGAAGCATCAAGGAAGAACAGTAAAAACCAGAATTCTACATGTAAGCAAACTAAATTTGATTGCAAAATGACTATCATAAAATTGTAATTCCATATGAATTTTAAAACTAACCTTTTATGGATTATAACAGTAATGCATATTCATTGCAGAGAAATTGAGATACACAGAAAAGTAGACAAAAAATAAAAAGCACCCATAATCTCACCACCCAGAATAACCACATTGATGGAGTTATGTCTCCAGTTTTCTTGCACATGCACATTATTGAAGATAGAATTTTGCATTTTTATCATCCCCCCCTCCCCCTGCCCCAACCACTGTCAGGAATACCCTGGTCCAAATCCTCCTCATCCTGTGTTTTGTTTTGCTGCCGCGGGGCCTAGGATTCCGTATCAGTTAATACAACAGGGGCCTGAGTGGGTTTGCACAGAGGTCTACTGCTTGCTGCGCCTTTAAGGCTGGGGACCCGTATCTCCCTGCTGGGATGATGTGAGCGCAGACTGTAAGCTAGAGGCCACTGGCCACTGTCAGTGTGAGAACTATTCCTAGGCGGCCGCTGGCTGGCTCCAGTTGTTGATCTCCGGATGACACCTCTTCCTCAGGCTGGGCCCACTGGGACTTGGCTTGCTTGGGCTGCCTCTCCCAGCTCTGGCCTCTGGCCGCTGGGCTCAATTGTTCCACTTTTGAATTCAGTGCAAGCATGGTCTTGGTGGATTTGTGGAGCCTCCTCTAGAATTCAGTGGCCTAGGACCTGGACTGAACCACTTGCAGGGGGCAGGGGCATGTGTATACACAGCAAGCAGAAATGAACCAGCACTTAGTTTTGGTTCTTCACAGTCCTTGGCCTATAGCATAGGGGTGGATTGAAGGTACAGGCCCCTCCCCTTCCCTCTCCCCTGTGCTCACCAGAGATCTGATGGAAATGAGACCAGGATTCCATGCCCAGGATGTAGGTTCGTGAGGATGACTTGATTTCAGAAACAGGGGAGCATTCCAGATGTCTCAACTGGGCCATCAGTCCAGTCCAGCCTAGTGGCTCTGCTTCTTCACTCCAAGTCTCAGAGGGTTAGGTTGAAGCTCCTGAAATCCCACTGAGCTTAGCTGCAGGATGTCCTGAACCTGGGCCAGGACTGAGCCTGCAATCACTTGACCTTCACAAGGTCCAGGGATTAAGGAAAGGAGAGGCTCTGGAGCCGAGAGGCAGGCTGTTCTCAACAAGAAAAGGTACCAGAAATGATCATACATTTTCCCAGGAAGTCTGAGAATCGCTTCTGTGAATCTCCTGCAGACTGTCATGTAGCTTCTACTTGGACATGTCCAGTGGCAAGGGTCTCATTCACTCACTCACATTCCAGCTCTCAGAATGATAGAAAATTCTTCCATATTAAGCTGAGATGTGCTTCTTGCGACCATCCGACCAGATGCCCTACTTCTGCTCTGGGAATAGCCACAGCGGATCCAGGCTTGCCCCCAGTGACAGCTGTGACGGTAGTAGCAGTGCGCTTCCTTCCCCTTTCTAGGCCAGGAGCAAGCTTTCTGTCCATCTCTGGGCCTGTCTGGCCGAGGAGTGAGGCTGGGACAGAGCTGATCGTGGACAACATAGCTGTTACCAACTCTGGTCTCAGTGGAGTCGTGGGGTTTGTTTTATGGCGACCATTGGCGGGTGTGAGACAAAGGCCCCAGCCAGGAGCCAGGCAGGACCAGAGAGATGGATTGATCTCTTTGGGTTGTCTATAATGACTCCCTCCTCTGCATCAGGCCTACTATCTGGTTGTTTTTAAGAAATTTCAGGACTCCTGGAAACCTATATTGAACAGACTTTGTGTCTCTATTCTCTAGACAAAACAAAAACCATAAAATTATTTAGATACTACCTTATTTGTTTCAGCTTTCTACTAATGAGTTAATTTTTTTTCTTAAGTCTCAGCAAATTTTAACCCCTCTCTTTTTTGGGAAGGTGGACACACAGGTTCTGCTTACAACTGGGACATTGGCTTCAAGGTATCTGACCCCTTTAGTCACCCATTGGTCAGAAATAACAGGTGGGTGTGGCATTCCATCACAACCCACGCCTTCAATTTCCGGTCTTCTGGGCAGGCCCCTCTTTGTTCTTTTCTAACAATACTACATGACAAGCATTTTTTCCGATTGTAATTTCTCACCTCACATGTGTAAGCACTGTATATGCCGCTCATTGCAGCAAAATAAAATTTAGGCTTCAGAGAAAGGTGCCCACAAATTCTGGTGTGACTTGAGAATGACAGTCAAATGTTTTGATCAGTTATTTCTGTCACCCTCCATCTTTTCCCAAGAGAGAATTAAAATGTGTGGTGTCAAGGGGACTTCAGGACCACACAGAATAATTGATCAAAGACCTCCTGGAACTCTGTCAAAGTCTGACTGTGGGTGGGATCAAGTTGGAAACCATCCCATCCAACTTAAGAAAGGACAGTTCCCAGCAAAGAAAATAAAGGGACAAGCCTATTAGAGATTGGGGGAGATGATTTTAAGGAGAGTGGCAATGAGGAAGTCTCCCGGCTTTTGAATAGGAATGCAAAATAGCTAACTTGGCTCTTAAGGAAGATCTACTTGAAGAAGTATCAGAGGACTGGAGGCAAAGAGACATTTATGAGCTGTGTTAGGCTACGGGTTAGCTAACATAAGATAGAGACCCCAGAATACAGTGGCTTAAATAACATCCACGTAGCATTCTACATCTCATTTGGTGTAATGGTTACATAGGGACATGTAACTATCAAAACTCAGTGAAAGGAGCTCCTGAGATTTGTGCATTTTGGGGGTGTTAATTATACCTCTGTTAAAAGCAGACGTTTATTTCTCTTTGCAATAATAATGCAAAGATAGGTGAGTCGGTAGCAGTTTTGTTCTGCGACCAGTCAGCTCGGCTGTGCTGAACGTGTAACTCTGAAACTGGAAAAGTCGGCATTCATGCTGCCTGTCACTACCAGAACTTGTAAGTAGAGACAAAGGTTGAATGTTTATGGGCACTTTATTCAGATGTTAGCGATCTGAGAGGATGGTGGGTGATGAACCCTAAAATCTGATTTAACATCTCATCTCAAGCCAACCTTTTTATAAGGAGAAGAAGGATAAGTAAGGGGTTTGGATAAAAAGGTTAATGGGATAAGAGCTGCATTCCTGCAGCAATTTTCCTAGTCCTTCTCTGTCTGCTCGTCAACAATTCTTTATCCCAGTCCCTCCCTTGAACACAATGGCTCAGACGCTGTCTCCATAGCTTGCAGACCCCCTGGGGCACAAGGTTGAATTTCTTGTCAGCCTCCTGGAGTCCTCTGGTCACGCATTCTAGTTCCTGGAATAACAGCTTTCCACATGCATCAATTACTGAAGCCTATCAGCTATGACTGACGTTAAAATCTTTGCTGCCTAGTAAGGGGGATGAGAGGGGGGAAATCTGGGGCATGAGGCTCGGGGCTTGGCTTTATTTGGATCTGACTTGGGATTGGACACATCGCCTCCACTCTTGTGCCACAGGCCCCGCCTGAGTCACAAAGCTACATAAAAAGATAGAGAAATAGAAACTCAAGTTGAAACGCTACGTGGCCAGCTCAAACTCCAGGGGGTGGGGTCTATTCTCATACAGGAAGGAACAGAGAGAATGATGATGGAAAGGCTTGGGGGTGGCCACCACCTGAGGTGGTCATGGTAACCTGTGATCCATGACAGCCACGGAGCAGAAGGGCAGACACCAGAGTCATCCAGGGACAGAACTGACCCAGTTGGAGCCTAGGTCCAATTGTGTGGACCTAGGGACAGAGTTGAAGGGAATTACAATGGGTTATCGGTTACCGTTGGCTGGAGATGGTAGGTCAGGAAACGGTGGAGTCGTGATGGGAATGGGGAACCAGGAGGACAGCTGGTGTTCCTGGGTGGGGCAGACAGAAGCACTGGCCAAGGGGGACTTAGAGTCTCTATCCTTAGAGATGTTTAATAATAGAGGAGGCAGCTGTCACTGTTCTTTAGGGTGTGACTCTGCCTGAAACCAGGGAGCGAAATGAAATAGTTTTTTCTTAAAAAGAGGGTTGAACATTTTGAAGGCAAAACAAAGCAGGAGGTGGTGGCTGAGAGATAACCCCTCTCACCACCGATGTTCCAGGCATGGTGCCCACTTCCCAGTTCCCTCCACTGGCCACAGACATCTGCAGAGTGTCCGGCACAGGCTTATCGCCACCTGCTCTTTAGCACAACCCACATCTTGCCCTTTGCTGGATCTGTGCTTCTCAAACCTCTGGCCACAACCTGCTTCGTGACCGTTACTGAGTTGTAGCCTATATTTGAACACCCGGTGGCAGAGCCATGGATTAGGAACATGTGTTTGGTTGTCAGGCCCCTAAGTGGACTGAGGGCGTGTGGGAACAGGGGGCGCAGCTGAGGGTCCCAGACGTCAGCAGAGTGATCAGGAAGAAACAAACATCGAATGCCTGTTGCTCCTTCTGAGTTGCCGTTCAGCCCTTGTGTTGTTGAAATTGCAAGCAGGCGCTTTCTCATGCAGAAGGTTAGGAATGCCTTGAAGGCCCTGACCACACATCTGACTGCTTTGCTTTCTCAGCTGTTCCTGACGATGCCTGGGAAATAGATGCTTGTTAATAAGTGGTTATTAATAACCATTTGGACTTAATGCACTGTCAAGGGCTTACATATTGATTCCTCAAGCAAAAGGTGATGTTCTTTAACTAACCTCCTCAAGTCTCCCCATAGCTACCCACCATCAGATTCAGAAGTTCTTCCTATAAGTAAAAAATTCATAGGGTTTATGCGAATGACAGGAAACATATAGCTCATCAAGGCATGGGGACTTGGATAAGTCTTTTAATTTCTCTGGGCCTCAGTTTCCTCATCTGCCATGGGCATAAGGGCTAGACAAGGTGATGGCTAAGAACATTTTACAGGGTTGATATTCCATGATTCTGCCTTAGATCCAGCTGCTTTCCTTCAGGCATTTTTTGAGACATTTGCAACTCCCCCATCTTCCTTTAGAGATGGCAGAGCACTCCCTATGTGTTTCCTGGTCGGGGGTGAAAGCGGCTCACAGGATTCTGGTTTGGCTACGGGTATGAGTAAAGGTGGGGAAGCAGATGATCCAACAGATGAGCCACTGCATTCGTTTTCTGTTGCCGATAACAAATTGCCTCGAAGTTAGTGGTTTATAGCAACACGGATCTATTATCTCACAGTGTTTGTGGGCCGGGGGTCCAGGACAGATCAGCTGCATCCTCTGCTCAGGGTCTCACCAGCTGAGGTCAAGGGACAGCGGGGCTGCAACCTTCTCTGAGCCTTGGGGGCCTCTCCTCAATCTGTTTAGGTTGTTGGCAGAAGCTAGACCTTTGTGGTTGCAGGAATGGGATCCCTGTTTTCTTGGTGGCTGTCACTTCTCCCGAGGTCACCCCGGTGGCCCTCTCCCTGCACAGCCCCTGCTTCTTCCAGGGCGGCAGGAGAGTCTCTGCTGCCGAGGGTTCTGGGCTCTTCGCAGGAGCTCTTCACCTGATTGGCTCAGGCTCACCCAGAAGAGTTGCCACTTTTTATAACCTCAAAGATAAGGGATCGTTGACCTTATTTATGTCCACAAAGTCCCTTTGCATAAGTCAGACAGGGATATGCCAGTGTAGCCACAGGTCCCATCCACGCTTGGGGGAGGGGAAGGGCTACACAGGGGAGAGCTGTGGGCACGTGCCAGCAGGAACCTTTGGGGAAGGAGGGGTCTTTTTATTATTTTTATTTTTATTTTCTATTCCAGTGTACATTCAATACTTTTCTGTATTATTTCAGATGTACAGCACAGTGGTTAGAAAATCATGTGCATACAGAGTGGTCCCCCATGTGTTTCAGGCTCCCGCCTGACCCTATGGCAGCCCTCCCTAGGGCTGTTCTGTAACTTCCAACCTGTGCTTCTCAGTCCCTGCACCCATCTCATTCCCCGCAACCCCAACCCCAACCCCAACCCCCTTCCCCCGCAACTGTCAGTCTGCTCTCTGTCTCTATGAGTCTGTTTCTACGTTGTTTGTTTACTTTGTTCATTAGAGTCCACATGTAAGTGAAATAATCTGGTATTTGTCTGGGGACGGGGACATCTGAAAATTCTGTCTGCCCTGCTCCACCCCGTAGCTACGGAAGCAGGACTGCCGTCTCTGACTCCTACAGATATAGTCCTGACCACCCAGCAGGGCTCCTGGAGTTTGGAATAGGGGGTGGTGGGGGTTTTGCTGACCAGAAGAGGACCTGACCCCTCTAAAGGGATCCACCTGGACTTGGTGTCACACCGACCACTAAGAAAACCTAGGAGTCCTGATTTTCATGTGTACACTCCTGAGTGTTCAATTCGGATGGCCATTTAAAAATGGCTTTAAAATGTCAACGTGAAAACATAAATACGAACCCCCAGCCATGGGTCCAAGATGATCTTTTAACCACCATTGCCTGAGTTCTGTGTTAGAGAAAGCCAAATCCAGACACAGTGACAAATGTGACATCGTCAAGGAGAGCGCCAACTTTAAAGACAAAGTAGTGTTCCTGCCAGGCAGCGGGGCCCTGTGCTCGGCGGTGCACCTGGGGCCCCAGGCAGTGATTATGTAAGTGAGACCCCGGAGGTGCGCGAGGTCAGGGCAGGAGACACCCCGGCCCCCACTCCCCGGCCCGGGATCAGTGCGCTGAAGCAGCGCTTGCCCGGAATCAAGGCCCTCAGCCGTGTCACGTGGCTTCCTGGGCAGAGTGGCACAACGCCTCGCCTCACATTTGTAATGCGACACCTTTGATGGTTTGCCAGAAAATTGCTCCCCAAATTATAATTCTGTGAAGAGCACACAGTAATAATGCATCACAAGGGCAGAGGAAAATGTATTGCAATTGGAGCCATTGAATAATGTGATGTTTCAACAACACCAGAAAGAATGTTGTATTATTAACTTTCTCAGCGGTTTCAAAAAGTGGCATTAAAATCACCATGAGCAGGCATTAGGGCTGAGAAGAACGAATACTGAGTTTTTCTCAGAGCTATGGTGGGGCCAGAATCCCCTCGATCCACATACACTTTCGGAGAATAGATGGCATTTCCAGAGAAGAATGACTGGGGAGCAGAAGGAATCCATCTAGCTTGTATTCAAGACGGGAGTGGCAAAACCATGGAAGCACGAACTCCCTGCCAGCGACCTACACAGGGGTGCTCAGGTGGGGAGCTGAGCGGTTCCACAGGAAATGGGATCGCAGCTGGGGGCCTACTGGATTATTCAGGCTCCAAAATGCCTACCTTTTCTGGAATTGCTTGGCTTTGAGGGTACCACAGACAGTGCTTTTGATCCCCTTAATGACTGTCATTTCCTGTGGACCTGCCTGGTATCCAGCTGTGTTACGAATGACGTCAAGTTTTGCTGAGTGTTGTTTCTGAACTTCACGTGGTCCCCTCCTATGGACTCCCTCACTCCAGATCACTTCTCGCTGGCTCCCAATCCTACCTGGTCCTTGGAAGACTTTATTTTCTTATAAACCCCCCTACTGGGATCTTCTGCTCATTTAATGCCATCTAACCAGCATGATGCCTTCCAGTGTGATCCACTCCAGGCGATCCCTAGAGGAATTCCAAGGTGTCTTGATGAAGGCCTTTTGGCTGCAGGAAAATGAAATCAACCAAAACTAGTTTGAGAAAAGAGGGAAATAAGTGGATAGGTAATTGCATAGTTTCCAAGAGCAGGTAGCACAGCTGGGCCTCACATGGCCCTGAAACCGGAACAGAAATACCTGCAAAAGAAGCGACACACTCATCCCCTCCCCTCCCCTGGGGGCTGTTCAGGGAGCCGCACCAGTTGGGGAGCGGGGGAAGGCCTGTGTGTAAGCAGTGTGCAGGTTTTCTTGCTTCTTCATCTCTGCATGCCTGCTTCATGCTCTTTTCTCTGCTGAGGGTGAAAGGCCACCTCAGCTGTAGCTTTGCAGGACCCATCAGCCATAAGACCCAGCCCTGACCCATGAGAGACTCTGGGTCCCATTTCCAAACCGGAATGAGAAGTCAGATTGACCTACCTCATGCCCAAGCAGAATCTCTCTGATTGCTGCTTTCTTTTCTGTCAATCTTTTTAGACTCTGCTGTTGTTTCAGTACTGTGGAACTGCAGCGCTTCAGTACTCCAAAGAGGATGGAGTGGGGATAGGGTCGGAAAATGCCACCATCTGAAATCGCAGCCCCACAGACCTACCATCCGGTGGAGAGACTGGCCATCTGCCGGCAGGATGATTTGAGGAGCGCTGCAGATAAGCCTGGAGAGCCTCCCAGGATGCACTGCTAAGATGCTTACTTAATGCAATGGATCTGAGATAAACAGTAATCATGGAACCGATGGCACATTAGTAGAGATGAGTAGCTGCTCTGCTTGGGATAGGAACAAAACACAGAGGAAGCGTGGGTTGAAGAGTTCCTGTTTGTCCCTGGCCCTGCCTGGAGGGGCGGGTGCCCTGAGTGGCTCCCAGTGGCTTCGGGCCCATTGCTGCGTGCTGCTCACTGGGGCAGTGGCTCATTAGAGCCTGGTGATATTAACATGAAAGACCTTCCCATGCCCTGCTGTGTGACCCTGCCTTGAGTTAGTAATCTCGTTTTTGAAAAATACTTTACTTTCGAAAAAATTTTACTCAGCAGCTGTCAGGCAGTCTCATGAGTTTGATTAGCCCGAACCAATCATCCAGGACTTCCATGAACTCAAAAAATTGCGCTCCTGAACCCTAAGATCCAAAGACCTCGATGATCGTGTTAAGGCGCCTGCCCATGAGCTCCCACCTCGCTTGAATTTCGCCAAAAAAAAGTCCTTGCAGCTAAAGAGAGGTGCAGTGAGAATCACTTACCAACTGAGAGGGCCGGTATCCCGGGGGCCTTCTCTTCTCTAAACCAGTTAGCAGGTTTGGCGGGAGAATTTCCGGCCAGGCAAGAGGAAGGCAGCCCTAGCAATGTGGCACAGACATATGTGGCAGGTAGAACTCTCAGAATCCTTCAAGTCAAGCAAACGTGAACTTGAACTTTAACATAGGTTAGACAGAGCTGTTCACCTCTACAGTCAAGATTGTTTCTGAGGAATAGGGATTTGGGGGAGCTAGAGATGAATTCCTACCAGATTTTTCTCAATGTGAAAAGCTTGAAGGGTAGGGTCAGAGTTGGTGTCTAGAATGAGAGAAACACACGGTGTGAATTTCCCCAGGCCAAGTCCTCAGCAGAGATCCTTGGCTCTGTCCCCAAGAGAAAAATTCTAGCTAAAACCCCAATTGGTTGTTTAGTAGCAAATATGAATAGTGTACAAATTAAACCACCTGCTCCTGTTTAATTAATTTAGGTTATGCTGGGGCTGGGATGGAGTGGCTGATGGTTAGTTAACACAATCATGCAAATTAACACACGCCTGACTTCCAGGCACATCCCCACTGTCCACAGCAGGGGCCCTACGGGAAATCAGGCAGCAGACCTTAAAGAAAGCAATAATCTCTGTTTTATCTGTTCTGACAGTTTTCAGCTACTTTCTACCGGATTCTTTTGGGGAGAATATTCAGTACCTTTTTTTTTCTTAGCCCAGTGATGCAGGAAGCAGGAAATAAATTGTGGTAAACCGTAACTTAACAATTTGTGCCTTGGCCCAGTGTCCCTCTGGTGAAGGGGTGATGTTGTTTCCGTGTGTCCCTCATTTCTACCCGGGACCCTGGGACCTGACTGTAAGAGACGAGAATTGTTCTCCATCACATGGGTTATTTAAGGTTGCCAAGAAGAGACTTGGGCAGCTGTTAGGTGATAGGGACTTCCTTCTAGGACACAAAGGGAAGGGAAAGAGTGGACGCCTTTCCCTCCTTACCCACAGATACTTGGCTTCCCTGCTCGGTCGGGGCTCTGGACTCTACAGAGACGCTGTTGGGTCTCACCCTGTGTGTCCCCCTGGGCATACCCACTTGTCTTTGCTGCCATCTCTGCAGGAGAAGCACCACTGTCAACAGCTCCCCTGAAAAGCAGAGGGGCAGCTTCCCACGGAAGCACCCTTTGAATGCTCTCCTGTGGTGGGTGGGCTGTTTGTGCTGTGTCCTGGTGGAAGGGGCAGGGCACTTGGAGACATTGAAAGAGGCTGGTTGAAGTCTTGAGTTTAAATTTCAGCTTGGCTCCCTATTGACTATCTGTGAGAGTTTTGGAAGTTACTTAACCTTTCTGACACTTCGTTTCCCTGCCCGTAACGTAGAAGGGCTAACCTCGCCTTAAGGTGTGTGATGGGCACCAAGTGAAAAATGTCTGTATGAAAGCATTTTGGAATTCTAAAATCCCATACAAATGTTTTCTTTTAAACTGTTTCTTTAATGATATTGCTTTTGCTCAGTATGGCAGAAAGATTTTTTGTGTTTGTTTTTTAAATGAAATATTGCCGTGCGGCCAGAAAAAAACTAGGAAAAAAGATTCAGATTAAAATGTTTATTATAGTAGTGCCCCCTTATTTGTGGGAGATGTGTTATAAGATACCCCCTCCCCCAGTTAATGACTGAAACTGGATATTACTGAACCTGTATGCACTGTGTTTTTTTCCTATTCATGCGTACCTACGGTGAAGTTTAATTAATAAATTAAGCACAGTGAGAGATTAGCAGCAATAACTAATAGTAAAATAGAACAATTATAGCTGTGTACTGTAATAAAAGTTATATGAGGGTGTGCACTCTCCCTCCATCAGCAAACTAGCACAAATTTCTTTTTGCTTCTTCACAATTTCACAGATAAAGGATTCGTTCTCACCATAGATCTCAGCAAACTCAGCATGCGATTTCTTTTCTTTCCTTATTAAGTTGAGAACTTTCACCTTTTCGCTTAAAGGAAGCACGTTACGGCTTCTCTCTGGCGTACGTCAGTTCCCAGCACCGCTCCTCTTGCACTTTGGGGCTGTTCAGTTAAATAAGTGTCACTCGGACCCACGCGCCGCTGCGATGCCGTGACGGCCAGTTTGATAACTGAGACGGCTGCTGGTGACTAAGGGCATGTGACAGATACAACATGGCAACACAGGACAAAAGGAGGACTCCTGTCCTGGGCGGGGTGGAGTAGAACGATGCAAGATTTCACCATGCTACTTAGCATGGCGTGTAATTTAAAACTTGTGGATTGTTTATTTCTGGATTTTCCATTCAATGTTTTCAGACCACGGTTGATTCTGGGAAACAGAACCTTGGAAAGCAAAACCACAGATAAGGCGGGGGCTACTGTACAGATAAAAGCTACCCCCACACAGATAACCTACTGGATACTATTAAGCCCTTTTCTTAACTGGATAAATCTCCATTCAGTAGTTCAGGAATCTACTGAGTAATTCCCCCAAGAATTCTATCAAACAAAAAGTATTAGCATTAGAACTTTACTTTGTTTTAAAGTTTGCATCCCATTCCCTGTGGGTTTTTGCATGTTACATTGGACATATGGCAGGTAGCATGTAGCATTAATTAATTTTCGTTTAAACACCTTGAAGAGCAAAGACTATGAACAGCTGCTCAATCTGTGTGTTATGTATTATACAACTCTACTCAATGTGCACAAACAAACACGCAGATCTAATTTAGAGCTGACATATAAAAATTGGTAATGGATGTCACAGCATCATATCGGTGGAGGCAAAATGAGTTTTTAAACACTCCTCTGAAATGTTCTGCCCTTTCTCCTGGGTAATTTGTCTGTCGCTTCCTGATGTTCCAGCTGCCCCACTGGCTCTGTGAATGGCACTGAAGCCTGAATTTCCCTACAGGCGAAGGCACAGAACAGCAATCCTCTGTGCAAACAGCTGCTTTGTTATGCTTGAGGCAAAAGTCAGCGATGATGGGCAATGGGCCCTCAGAAATTCTCCAGCGTGATTGGAAGAAGTCTGGATGGTCTGGTTTGCTCTGTGAAAAATCTTCCAGTAGTTATATTTGTTTATTAACAAAATCCTGCAGATTGAGTGGTTTGCACACCATAAATATGTGTTCTCACGGTTCTGGGGACCAGAAGTCTAAGACCAAGGTGCCGTCACGGTTGGCTTCTTCTGAAGCTCGCTTGTCGGCTTACAGTTGGCTGCCCTTCCTCTGTGACTGCTTCCCTTTGTGTGTGCCTGTGTCCTCGTCTTCTCTCGTAATGACTCCAGTCATACCGGACGAGGGTCCGCCCTCATGGCCTCACTTTACTTTAATTACCTCTTCAAAGACTCAGTCTCCCAGTACAGTCACATTCTGAGATCCTGGAGGTTAGGACTTTAACGTAAGAATTCAGAGGGAGTACAATTGCCCTCATAATGGTATGGAAATTTGTTCCAGGTACAGGGCATGCATTCAGCTGATGAACCCTCCTCCTTTTTTAAACACATTTCCAAATACCAGCTTTGTCCTACAGCTTACATTTTTCATCCCCATTTCTTAATTTCCAAAACCAGTTAGGATTTTTTGGCCTGATGGAAGAGAGTTTCTCTGACCTAAAGACAACAAAGAGACCGTGTAGGGCCCCACTGACGCTGGCGAGAGGACCGGGAAAATAAGCGCACTTGGGGTCGATGGGCAGTGACGTCAGCCGCGGCTAAACTCTCAGGCCCGTGTAAGAGCCACTGAGACCCTGGAACTGACTTGGGCTCCCTGGCGATGTCTAACAGAACTTTCTGTGGTGGGGAATGTCCTGTGTCTCTGCTGTCCAATACAATAGCCACTGAGCACAAGTGGCTATCAAGCCTTTGAAGTGTGGCTAGTGCAACTGAGGAACTGAAGTTTTAACTTTAAGTAATCTAAATTTACTTAGTCACATAGGGATCATTGCTGCCACACAGGACAGGGCAGTCCTAGACTAAGGGGAATTAGAGCAGCTCTGGTGTTTATGGGATCCAGAAGGACTGGCAAACCTCCACCCCTACCCCAACATGCATGGTCTACATGCCCTCTGCTATCAAGTTGATTGGCCTTTGGAGAAAGAGGCTATTGCCAAAGTTGGCTGCCTCTTTCACTCCCTGCCACTAGCTTCCAATTGGGGGCCCCATAAAAAGCTAACTTGGTTTATTGCTTTGCATACAAGAGTCTCCAAGAGACCAGATGAGTTTAGGTAGGAATGTTCTTTAGCCACAGTGGAAAAGTTTCTTAGTGGGGAATATACCTCTCTGGATATAGTAACCTGGCAGATGAGTGGGAAGCAACGTCGAGCCCATTGTGGCTTCCTTTGCAAACACTCCTCTGAGAGTCGAAATGAGAAATCTCTGTCAGAACACAGCTTTGGTCCAAATAGGCAGTACCCATGATGCCTGTGGTTAGCACTATGCTATGCTGAAAGCGGTTACCATTTTTGGGAAACCAAGCAATTTTTTTCCATCTTATGAGACCTCTGACTCTGCAGAGCTTAGGTAAGTACCAATTTGGAGTCCGACCCTTTTTATTTGTTATTTTACAGAGGTAAGCAGGGTGGGAGCTGCCCAAGACAATGAAGGTAGCCATTACCCTTTGTATATAATTTCCCCAGTGATCCTCTGAGTAATAACAAAGATTATGTGAGGTACATGGAGTGTTACATTCCCCAGGGCTTAATATGGCTTCCAGTAAAATTGATTTTCTGAAATCTTGCAATATGCCTCATCAAACTAAATGAAACCTGTACTGGTTTTATAAGAAGTGATTGGATTCCGTGTGACAAATTAACCCTCACTGTCGCAGAGGTGCTGGATAACAGGCTGGTGCGTTTCAGCCCCCTACCGCTGCCATGCAGGATTCCAATCTGTCTGCAGGTCATTATTTTGATTCCCCCTGAGACTGGGAGGAGCTTCCACCCAATGGAGAGCCTCTGTGGGCTTCGCGGACGCTGCTGAAAATCGTGTCTCCCAAGACTCCACCTATCTCCGTCTCCACGTGAGGGGAGCTTGCTGGGGGTAGAGAGAGGGTCTGGCTGGACAGACAGCAAAGGCACAGATGGGCATTCTGGGGCTTTCAGGAAATGGGTGTTGCGAGCGGTCAGAAAAGGCAAGATCACTTTTGCTCCCCTGTGATTCTCCTCTCAGCAGCATCACTGGGTTATGTTAGGAGGTGTTAGGGCCCCCTCCTGACCCGCTTTTAAAACTATATATACACACAAGTACACACGCATATATGTTTGTAACACTTCTTGGGTGGCTGAAAATAGCTTTGCATTTCTGAGCAAAAACAACTGACTATCTGAAACTAAGGCTTCCCTCTGTAAAATAAACCCGTTCAATGAGCCTGGGCGACCCACAGGGACATCTGCGTTTGGAAGGGAAAAGGATGATTGGGTTTGAGTTGACCCATCCCTAGGAGATGGGCTCCTAAGGCAAAGACTTGAGAGAAATTACTCAGAGCGAATCCTAGGGGAGGAAGTGAGTCTCTTCTATGGGGGTAAGCAAGATCCACCAGGCAGGGATTCCTGTGTAGCCATTTCCAGAAGACCACTGTTGCTCATGGTAATACCGAAATCCAACTAACATCATGCCCCGAGTACCTGGCGGGGATCAGTAGCAAGACTGCTTACCATGCAGAAAGACACCTTAGATGCAAGTGCTGTACTGCGAAAAATCCAACTCTGTCTAGTCTGGTTGATTTGGCAAGAGCGGATGGACCCGATGAGGGTGAAATGGGGGTTTAAGCCAACCAGGTGCCAGCTCCCCTCTCAAGATCCACACAGTTCAGAGCGATATTCATTCCTGGCCCCACTCCCTTCTCTCTTGTCCTAAAGTCCTGCTCAAATTCGTGAGCAAAGAACTGACAAGTCCCCCCAAGCAGACCGTGTAGTGTCTTGTTTAGCTGGAGGGCAGTGTTTCCAGGGAGGAGGACCAGAGCGGGAGAGAGAGATGTAGGACCTGTGCGAGATTTGGGAGATGGGGCTAAGGAAAATGTGAGGGATGTTTTCTGTTTGGGAGGAACATGAAAGTCAATGTTTCTCAACCAGAGAGACTAAATTATTTATCCAGCAGAACAGACTCAAGGGGGCAGTGAATAAAGTTGCCTGTGAATACAGAGAAGTGAGTCTAAGAGCAATTAGGTGTCGCAGAGGAGAATTTTGCAGTGGTAAAAAATGAGGCATCAGTTTTTATTGTTGATGATTCAAATAGCCATGAGACATAAGCTTTGTTTGTAGAAATGGCTTTAGCTTTGTTACTCAAATTAATGTTTTCTTTATTAAAATGAAAAGACCCTGGCACACAGTTATCCCTGTCTGGCTCCTTTCCCATTATCTTCATTCTTATTTATTTATTGTTATAACATAGGTGTCAAGGGTGCATAATAAATGCTCTGTTGTGCACCACGAGGCTTCCCAGTGGTAACCCTGGACAGGTTCAGGTGCAAGGCCCTACCCCACCTGGGTGGCTCCCCAGGCTGCCAGGGCTGTCTCTCCCTTCCCTTTGCATCTCCATGTGGGTCGGTCTTCCCAACAAGTTGCTGGGCATTGATTATTTGCTGTTGACTTTGTCTGACCCCTGGCACCTGGATGCCTTGTTAGGTTTTACATAGGTTCTAGCCTCACTGGGATGCATTCAGCTTTCATTTTACCCTTGAAATGGAGAAAGTGGATATGGTAAGCTGGGGTTAGCTAAGATCTGCCATTTCTTGTCTTACTTCTGACCTCAGTATCCTAAGTATCCTGAGGTGTATGGATGTGTGTGTGTGTGTGTGTGTGTGTGTGTGAGAGAGAGAGAGAGAGAGAGGGAGAGAGGAGGAGGGAACACTATGACTAAATCAGGAAAAGAATAATCTCTCTATGCCGTGACCTCTTTCTGTTTGTGAAGGGCACCTTCAAAGGGAGCCCTGGCCCTTCGATGACATGCTAAAATGTGCATTTTTAATTAATTTCTACTTTCTTTATATTGCAGCAATTAATCCTGCTTCCCAACTTTCATCTCTATAAATAAAGGTATTTAACAAAATTGTAGGATATTTATATCCTCTGTACCTTCTGTTCTATCGTGCAAAAAAGCACATTATCCCAGAGATGCCTGTACTCCAACCTTACTGCAAAAGGTGCAAAAAGGATTAAGTTTCTTACCACTTTATGGCTTCTTGAGGGTTGAATCTGAAACTCCAAGACATCGGTGGGCCCAGATCTGGCCAGTGGGGTTGTGTGCTGGGTTCTCCTGCCTCAGACCGAGCCTCTCTAAAAGGTCTTGATGGTCTCAGAGACACAGTAAGGCAGGGTGGAGCTGGCTCCACAGTGGAACAAGGACCAAGGGGGAGCCCACCGCAGCCATGTGCCTGTGGGGATCAGCCACCACACCCCCAAATCTGCAACTGCCATCTTCCAAACTAAGTCAGTAGGAGAGACTTACCCCAGGAAGTAGTAAATAAACACTTTGAACTTTTTACGTCCTTTCCCTGTGGATGTGTTTGTTGACTGATTTTAAAAAGGACTTAGATGGAGAAAGCACCTTTAGGTTTCTAATCTGAACCATATGGTCTACATTTCTCCACTAGGGGTGTGATGTGACAAAAATGTCGGGGGTGGGAAGAGGAGGGGGCTAGGAGAGGTGGCAGCATCAGCAAGTGGACCACTGTCCTTGGTCCTGAACAGGAATGTCATCTCATGTTGGAAATGGCCGTCACATCCTGTAACTTGGAGATGTTTGGGTCTCCTGTTTAGCCTCTGCCAGAAATTCCGGGTGAGGTCAAAGCAGAGGCCGTGGTGGCGGACAATGAGAGAGGGCATCAGAGACACATGACCACAAATGGGAAACATTTATTTTACTCTTTAGCGTGATAAAAAGAAATTTTGTTTGGAGAGTGGTGTTCAGTTTCTCTTTTTAAAAATCATCCTTAAGGGGAAAAATCAGTTTCTGCCCTGCTTTGAAGTAGCATGGCTGTAGCTTATCCTTCACCACGTGCCTCCCATTGCATAACTCCTGGTCGGTTTCATGTAAATTTGGCAGTTACAAATAGCTTTTCCTTGGAGATGTGTGTGAGGGTGTCACATGCCGCTGTGCCCTCCTCCTGGGCTCCTTCAGCCGAACACAGTGGCCGTCAGAGTCACCTCCTGGCTGAGGGTGTGCTTGGCCATGGCTGCGAAAATGTTCACCAACCACCATCAAGTCCTCGTTTAAATTGCGGAGCCCCTACGCCCCCCGCCCCCCAGCCCTCCATCCGGCTCCTCTCAAACAGGCACTGTACTCTCCGCTGCGTCCCTGCACACTTTCCCCGGAGCACGCAGAGGCACCTCTCATCTCACCACTACCCAGCCCCCATCTCTCGGCCTTGGACCGGGTTCAGTGCTGAGGGAGGAACCGAGAATAGCATGTGGAAGCCTCATGCCAAGGCTGACAACGTGAATCGGTTTCTAAGGACTGTGCCTTTTCAGATGGAAACCAAACTCAAGATGTTTTCCATTCCCGGGCAGCCTGCCTCCACCTTGACTTTCCCATGCAAGGAAGTGTAAGAAGTCTATTTACAACTATTGTATAATGTAAAGGCAAATTATTTTGTTGCTATGTTTATTCCTGGTTAATTGAGAAAATTATTCCATTTAGCCAAGAGTAAAACCTCTGAGAGTTTTCTCCTCGTTTCTCTGCATGTCTGGGGAAGCAGGCAGCAGTAAACAATCATGCCCTATTTTATTCCTAGTTAAATGAATTATCATAATAATAATTACCAGTGAAAACATCTGGTTTTGGCGCGGCTCAACACAGGGATTTCTCAGTGCAAGATCTGATCTCCATCTTTGCCTGGCTTGCCAGCTCCCTGGACAGACCTCCATGCTACTGCATTTAAACTTCCGAATTTAGGTGAGCTGTCCCTTCAGAGGCAGTTTTTGTTGTTGTTGTTACACACAATACCTTTTTGTGTGTCTTCATTGCTTGTCTAATTTTCTATGGAAACCGTTTGCAGGGAGACAGAGTTTTGTTCCTTACATCTGTTCGTATTGCTTCTCCCACTGGGCCACCTGAGCTGATCGGTCCAGTTACTGCAGATGCCATCCTGGGTGCAATGCTCCGAATCTTTGGAGGGAGGAATGATGCTCTTGTCAGACTGAAAGTTTGTTTAGAAGTTGGTGGTTCCTAAAATTACAGCAAACTTTAGTCATTCCAGGAAGGCTTTAAAGACAAAAAAAAAACAATCAAGGCCATGTTATCTCAAAGTGGGGCCTGGGGACTACTTCATCAGAGCCACTTGGGATCTTTGTTAAAATACAGATTCTGCGGACATACCCTAAACCTACTGAATTGGCATTTCTGGCATTTATATTTTTAACATGCCTCCCCGAAACCCACATCCCCCTCCCCCCACCAGTAATTCTAAAGGCACGCTGAAGTTGGAGAGCCACTGAGTAAGAGTGTAGGAATACTTCATCAGGCAAAAACCTTGACCTCAGAGTCTGGGACCTAGTGTCTGGAAATCTGTCTATGAATTCTGGGCACTTAGATTTGCTTAATGTAACTGATGTCTTGCCACACAGCTGTGTTCCTGGCAGTGAAAGCTGCAAGTGGTCAGCGCTTTAAGTCCGTCCTGGGACCCAGTTTGTCGAAGAGAAGAACAAAGTCAGGATGACCAACACAATGTAAGGTGAGCAATGCTCATGGACCAGGAGCCAGGAGACTTGGGTTCTGGACCTGGCTGTGTGATCCCAAATGCTCAGCCTTGGCCACGGTAGTGTTCTCTGTCCTCAGTTTCCAACTCTGTGAAATGAAAAGATTGGAGTAGGTCTGTGGTGGCTTCATACTGTTTTCCTCGGAGTCCTAGGGTCCCAGGAGAATCAAGCGGCACGAAGGTAGCTGAGTGGGCAAGGTTCAAGATCTCACATGCTCACTGCGACCAGAGAAGCCCAGCTGTTGTCTCTTCTACACATCGTATTCTGGGAACAGGTTGTTTTTGAAAAGAGAAATCTGCTGATTTAAAAAACAATAAAGAAAACAGTAAGACTGGATGATCTATAGGGTCCCTTCTAGCACTAAAATCATAAGATAATGTTCAGTGGGTTCTAGTTGGCTTACCTAGGGAAGGTATCGTCCTCACTTTCAAACAGAGGGTCTTTGAAAGACCATACCAACTATTTCACATCAGATCCATCTTATAAAGTGTTAATTGAACATTTGCAATTAAAAAATAAGTCAAGGATATAGTAGTTCTACCTCTCCCCTAAGACATAGAAACTTTAGAATGTTTCTATCAAAGAGAAGTTTGGGCTTTTCCAACCTCAGAGAGGTTTTATGAATAGTTAAAGATAATAGATTAATTCCTAACAGCGTAGGATTTTTCTCAAAGGAAAACAGCAGGGGCTGGTGTAGTGGGAAGTGTTTGAGCATATTGACATCAACGGCTGATGTTGGGTTTTGAAATATGTGGGTATTTTTAATTTTCTGTGTAAGCTCTGTTTCACATTAATAATGGACAATCTAGAGAGATTGTTCTTTGAAAATATCTGTTTAATGCTGGTTTTCCCACCCAGTCACTTGGGTAGGAGAACAGAGCTGTGGCCGGCAAGCCAGGGAGAGGGCTGGGCTAGATCCCGTTCACATGCGGGTGAACTGAGAGACTTGAGAGACCCAGCATAGACCATCAGTCTCCTCCTGCCTCCACTTTACCCAAATGAAAAATAGGGGAAAGGTTTGTAGCTGAGTAAACTCTCCTTAATGTTAGGGAGTCTTTTGAAAGTTTGTAGGTAGCCCTGGCTGGTGTAGCTCAATGGATTGAGCACTAGCCTGTGAAACAAAGAGTCACTGGTTCGATTCCCAGTCAGGGCACATGCCTGGGCTGCAGGTCAGGTCACCAGTGAGGGATGCATGAGAGGCAACCACACATTAATGTCTTTCTCTCTCTCTCTTTCTTTCTACCTTCCCCTCTCTAAAAATAAGTAAATAAAATCTTTAAAAAATACTTTAAAAAAAGAAAAGAAATTTCATGGGTATATTATTCTGCTAGGGTTGCTATAACAAAATACCACAGACTGAGTGGTTTAAACAACAGAAATTTATATACTGGAGACCAAAGCATAGGCATGATTTTTTTTATTAAGACCTCTCTCCTTGGCTTGCAGAGGGCCACCCCCTCACTATGCACACATGGCTGTCTCCCTGTGTGCACAGGGTCTGCTCCCCATCTACCTATCTCTTTACCTCCTAATTATAGGGACTTCAGTCAGATTGGATTAGAGCACACCCTAAACACCTCATTTTAACATAAGTGCTTCTTTTTCTTCTTTTTGTTGAATTTATTGGGGTGATGCTGGTTAACAAACTTATATACAGGTTTCAGGTGCACAATTCTACAAGACATCATCTGCACACTGTATCGTGTGCTCACCACTCCAAGTCGAGTCCCTGTTTAAAAACCCTGTCTCCAAGTAATTACAACCACAGGTACTGGGTGTCAGAACTTCAACATATATATTTTAGGAGGACAGAGTGCAGCCCCATTACAAGGGATTAATATGAGCAGAGAACTTTGAGCTACACTGGAGAATGGCTAAGGATTGTTATTTATCTTTTACTTCAGGCACATTTTGCCCTAAACGATTAATTTCTAATCAGGCCATCTGGAATGCTGGTCTCCAGGTTTGCTGTACAGAAGCCACGGATCCTGGCGCACACCCAGTACTGGGAGCATGCCAGCACCTCCCCCACCCCCCAGAAGGAGTCTGGGTCACGGGAGAGTGGCTGGCCTGGTTTTCCAAGTTACTGCTTTTGTAAATGCTCCAGGAACTGATGTTGTTTACTTCTGTCCATGCAGCAGAAGGTGTATATCCTCTAAATTGTCTTTTGAGGTGGAGGAACAAGCCATAAAAATCATTTGGAGATATCAAATAAATAATAATGGTTTTGCCAGAATAAGGATTTTTTAACAGGGAGACAGCACGGCACATTTTGATTCATACGGGAAGGATAAAAATAGCCCGACAACAATGGGAAATTGTGAAAGTGCCTATGGAGCAGTCCCCCAAAGCGCAGCGGGCTGCCGAGGAGCCACGTGGGCGTCTGGAGGTTAGTGTCCACGGTTGTCGGCAAGTGCACATCTTTCTGGGGCAGCACCACCTGCCGCTTGATAAATTCAGGGCGACGGATTAATAGGAAAAGCTACACCGAATACTGCAACCCCACATTCTGCCTTTAATATTTAAAGAAGTCTGAACGTCCATCTTCCTGTGTCATAATAGTTTAATTTTGGAGCAGGAAAGAGAAGACAACCCCTGCCATCTGAGAACGCCTGGGGACTCGGAGCTCCTGACAGTCACATCGGTCTGCGTGTCCTGTCCCAGGAGGACACGGCTGTGCGTCTCGGACAATTAAATACTCACAAGCACCCCTTTCGGCTCTGGTTTTGGAATTGCTTTCTTGGCTGTACATATCTGTGAATGAACTCTGTGTTGTCTATTGGCCGCTTTTCCTGGGCCAGTGCTGGGGCAGTGCTTCCCAAACCTTCTCCTTGTCGTGACGCACAGAGAAAGTGATGTGTGGGGGGCGCACTCTGACAACCAGCTATGTTGACAGGGGCCAGTTCAGGAAATCAGGAACTGCTCTGGTTGCTGTGACAGAGCTGAATCCAGGGGACTAACTGGTTAAACAGGCCTTAGAACTGAGAAGGTAACCCAGATGGAGGAATTGTTTTTGCCTCCTCGAGGCTGGGGGAAAAGAGGAGTTGGGATTATCAGACCTGGAACTTGGAAGAGGGTCCAAAGAGCCGGGACCAGTCCTCTGAGAAGGGCCGCTGATCTACACCTGCTGGTAGCCCAGAGACTTGGAGGAAGGAGCCCCGGGTGCTGCGAATCCACTTCCGGGGCGGGGCGCTTCCTGGCTGCCTCTGGCCCTTCTAGGGGTGGTAAGTGACTCTGGGAAGTGGACCAAAGCTGGAAACCGAACTCAGTCTGCATGGGAGGTGAGGAGCCGATGCTAGGTCACTGCAGACCGATCAGCCAGCACACAGACACGAGCAAGTCCTCTCTCCTTCCTCCTGTCTCTAGCTTCTCTCGCATTCCCTCTCTCTCATTCTGGGGGGAGTGGTCTGTCAAAGGAGAAGCGAGTTGCAGCTCGCCACACCAGCCTCCCAGAGCAGAGGACAGAGGGTGGTTTGGAGCCTGGAGGCCGCAGCTTAATAGCCGTCACCCAGGACCCCCAGTCCAGGTGTGTGGCGCCTCAGGTCCCATCTTACCGTTCCTCGGGCTGGGGCATCACATCTCAGCCTACTTACAGCCCAAGGGGCGTTAGACCCATTGGGAAGTGATGGGTTGGGGGCATAGCTGTGCACAGAGAGATGGACACGTGTCTCGGGCTATCCTGAAAGGTGTTTTATAGGGAAGGTAAAGAGGAGGTCAGTGGGCCTAACGAGGGCATGGAAACAGCCTGGTGTTTGGACGTGGGCTCTGGAGATTGACTGCCAGAACCACAGGCAGGTGCCCGCCCTTAAAGTTACCCTGACCTGGGGCAAATTACTTAACTTTCCCCAGCTTCAAGAAGCTGCTGTGAAGATTAAATGAGATAATCCAGGTAAAGTGCTTAGCCTGGTGGTGCTTGTCACAGGGTGACCATTCAATACGTGTTAGTCCCTATCATTGGAAAATTTGTGGAACCCGTTCATCCACTTTCTCTGTGACTGATTACTCTGTGGGCACAGGATGACTCATTCCCTCATCCTGACAGGTCTGTGCCTCCCCAGTTCTGCCTCAGATACAATTTGATCTTCACCAGCCAGTTAGATAATGCCACCTCCCTTGCAAATCTGGGAGGGAGAATGGGTCCACGCAGGGTCATTTCATCCCAGACAGTTGTCTGTTACTCTGATGGTGTGGCTCTTCCCCACACAACCAAGCCAGCTCCCTGCTGTCTGGGGGCTTAGTTTTCTGTGTGATTGGAATTAGCACAGTAGTCCTTTATTTATGGACAGCGATGTTTACACAGTCACTGCTTGGTTCCTTATTCCTGTCCTTGGAGACTGGGGGCACCTATCCGAACATGTGGTCATGTATGGGCTGGCTTTGTGGTCCGCCTTGGGAGGCGCCACTCTTCAAGGCTATGCAGTGTTTCTAAGGCACCCACAGCCAGGGATGCTGCCCACGGGACTGGCACAATAAAATACCCCTCAGGCTGTGAGATGTTTATCTCATGGTCTTGGTCTAATGTCCTATGTCCTGTCTGTCCCCTATGTCCAGCTGCTGTCCTTGGACTTCAAGTTTTACCCTCAGCCTCAACAGTTCCAACCTCCCTGATGTTCCATGTTGCCTTTACCAGATTTGACTCTCTCATCCCTGACCTGGGCCCTCCTGGATTAGAATCTATGCAGTGGTAGCTCTGCCTGGTCAATGAATTTGTGTTTGGGGGGTGGGGGCAGTACGCAGATGGAGAAGATCTTCCTTGTTTCCTTGAAGGTACCTAATATCTCACCGTTAAAGACACATGGCTCTAGTTCAAGGTATAGAGATTGGGATGGTAATGGTTTTGGAAAACATTGAGTTAAACAAAGTTAAACAGGTTTCTCTTACCCCAAGTCTTCTCTGAGCTGCTTAGGTCCTAATGTTAATTGGTAAACCTCCAAGAAAGAAAACATGCAGCCGTTTCCCAGTAATCTGTAATCATCAACCGACTTTTTTGTTTTTTTGAAAGAGCAGTGCTTGGGACCGGAAAATACTGCTACTGTAGGGACTGGAGTTTTCTTAATGATCTCTCTCTCCTTTTCTGTGTGTCTTTCTAAATAAAATTTCTTCTGGAAGGAATTATATATTCAGTCACATGACGTTAGTGAGAATTAGCCCTATTCATTTCCAAGCACGTAGGAGTTTTTCATACAAAGGTTCTCACTCCTTCCCGTCTTGCCCTGACGGTCGGCCGGGGCTGGCCTGCGGGCCGGGTACAGGGGGTGGATTGGAAGGGACCGGTGTGGGGGACTTGGCGCCTGAACCACCTCGCCTCTCCAGCCTTCCACTTTATTCCTGATGCTGTTTTTCCCCCGGTCACCTAAATCCCAACTTTTCTGTCCATCTCTTGTTGCTGCCATCCCATGCAAGGATGGGCTCCTCTGGCTTTCCACCTGGTCCCCCTTTCCTCATCCTCGTCTTTTCTGGTTGGTTTGGAGGGTTGCTGATTTGGTTTAATTAAGATAGCAGGTGATTTGTGATGCAGAGGGGCCTCATGCTGGTCTACAGGAGAGAGAACGAGGGCTTGAATGCCATCCAGTGGCTCCTGATTCCAGGGCCAGCTCCCTTCTCCCTGCACTAGCTGCCCAGGACCAGATTCATCTTGTCTTTTTAGTCTGTATTTTTGATGCTTTGACATCTTGGGCCTTGCTGACTGAGAGAGAGTGCCCCTCTAGGGCTAGCCAAATCCTAGAGGCAGCAAACCATCCTAATAGGCTACAAAGCATGCCTTTTCTATACAAACCAACCACTCCAGAGCCCACACCCCCAGCGGACCCCCATGTCAGGGTCTCACACTCCAGGCCACTATCCACATGTACTAATACCCCAGGACCAGGCTCCAGGTGACTAGGGACAGTGCCTATGTCCTCGAGCCCACTGAAGTTATTCAGACTCGCCAGTTCTGTGCCTGTTTGCCCAGCCTCACACCTCTGCCTGGTTGACGACCCTGGCGCGTCCCTGTGTGCGCTGCCCCAGGGCTTAGTGTGCTTCTCTTCGGATGTGTGAGTGTCACAAAATGTCTTTCCATTGGCAGGTGTTTACTGGTCTATTAGTCTTACCATATCTGAATAATAATAAGACCTATATATTGAAACAGGGCTTAGTCCCAGGGAACTGCCTGCATTCTGGGAAGGACACAGAAGCTCTCCAAGGTTGGGGCAGATGGAAGCCCTGCAGAAGGACCTCCCAGTGGCAGGAAGTTGTTATGTGAGTGGAGCCTGATATTCTGCGTCCTTGGGCCTGACTCGTTGAGGGAGGCCCTGCCCTCCCCACACCTCACCCCAGGGGACCGCTCTCCCTGGACTCCAATAAGGACAAAGCCATGACCACTTTCCCTTCATACCAGCCAGACAAGCTGGGCTTTTCAAAGGGAAACAGACTTCAAAAATAAAGGAGATCAAAAGGAAAATACACCAAGGGGGAAAATAACTACCAACATACATGAACAAAAAACCAAAAAATAAAACAAAACCAAAACAAAGGAAGAGAAAGGAGAAAACCTAGGAACGGCCGACTTCAAAGCTCTGTCTGCAGCCACCCTGGCAGTGCTCCCATCGGATCCTTTCCATCTGCGGCAGGATGAGCTACTTCTCAGTGACAGTGGAACCTCCCCTTCCACAAGTGCCTCCTCCCAGCCCCCCCAACTCCACTACATTATTGATTTTAAAAAAAGAACAGCCTCATTATGGGGTCCATTTGGCAGTAACTTCCTCTTCTTTGGATAGAGTCCAAGGCAAACCAATGCTGCACTCAAAGATTTCTCTGGCATGTAACTATTCTATCCAGCCTGTACCCTAACTCAGCTCTCAGGCCCCCGGGACCCCTGAGGCTTCATCTGCCTCCGACTGCTCCTTCCTGTCCACCAGCTTCTGGTTCTTTAGTTTTGCATCTTTGTAGACCTTCTCTTCTTGTTCACTTGGACATGACAACCCAGCTCTTGCTAGTTTAATTCTCGCCTGTGACCTTGACACTCTGGAAGACCCTGACATAGAAAATAGTCCCCAAGCTCCAGCTCAGGCTCCCAGAACACTGTTGAATGGAGCCCCAAACTCCTGATTACCTGGAAGGGACATTGTACAGAAGCCATGTTATTAGAAGCTGTTTGCGAAGTCCTTTGCATACTAAACACTGCAACTCCAGGAAGAAAAACGTTAAAATGATAAGATAAAAAGTAGAAAGGATGGAAGGGCCCATGCAAAGGCAAAACAACAAGGCTCTTTGAGGTTCCATGACCCTGTTAATGACCAAAACAAATGACATTTCTTCATTAATGGGGCACCAACAATGCATTAGGGACCATGAGTTCTAGGCACTGAGGATATATCAGTAGATACAAGAGACAAAAATATGGGGAAACCTCCTTATATTCTAATGGATGGGGAGACAGACACTAAACATAATCAGTAAGCCATTCAAACAAGAGAAAGTGGACTTTTCCGGGGAGAAGAGCGGCATCCCCTCCAGGACACAGTGCGGAAGCGGGACGGGCAGCATCTCATCCAGGCCACCACCATAAAGCCTGATTTTGGACTCCAGAGGAGCAGCAGGATGCTTTTGCTGAAGTTTCTCTGGAACAGTTGACCTTGACTTTCCCGCAGATTGTATTCCAAGTGCACTCTCTTACCCTGGGAGGCAGGAGAATGCCTGAGGCTTCAGTGATGCAGCATCTGGCACTGGGATGAATTCCAGGCTTGTGTGGCGGGGCAAGGCCCTGTGGGACCTCTGGCTCTGGACAGGCCGAACTGGAATGTTGTCATGTCTGGCCAGTGTGTGGGCAGCTCCTGTCTACACTGGCACAATTCTTGTGTCTACACTCTCCTGATGAATGGAGCGAGCTGCGTCTTTCAGAGGCAGAAGGTCACGAGGGCTTGAGAGGTTTTAAGTGAGGCTGTAAAAAGTCTCCTGGAGCAGAAGGAGCAAAGGGAGAAGCTTGAAGGTGAAGTGGGGGCAGTGACTGTGACCACAGACATGGCCACCTACATGAACTAAGGGGCCACTGGGGTAACAGAACCCAGTAGGACCAGGTCCCTCGGCATAGATGAGACTTAGACCATTCATTCCTTTATTCAGCAATGTAATTTATTTATTTCTGCATGATGACCCACTAGGAACTAGGAACAAAGACGAATACAGATTTGAGCAGTGCTGTTCAGTGCACCTTTCTGAGGTGTGGGGAACATTCTCTAACTCTGCTCTATCTACATGTGGCCTCTGAGCACTTCCTATGCAGACAGTATGACTGAGGCACTGCATTTTACATTTTATTTTAATTAATTGACATTTAAATTTAGCTGAGCCTTGAAAAATAAGATTAAATAACTGAGCCAACTGAACCTTGAAAAATAAGATTCAAAATAGTCACTGGCCTGAGCACGGGCTGCCAGTCGGTGAGTGGGTTTTCCACACCTCTTTAGGACGTGCGAAGTTCTCCACGCTGCCATGCCTTAGAGAGAACACTGTGTCATCCCCGTGGCTGCCCCAGACTCTTTTTTCTCTCCTCATTCTCATGGCTTTTTTTCTCTAAAGATACAGAGAGGAGTCCTATTGAGACAGCTAAAAAACACATCCCTAATTTCTTTTTTTTTTTTTTAATTTTTTTTTTTTTAAGATTTTATTTAACTTTTTAGAGAGAGGGGAAAGGAGGGAGACAGAGAGGGAGAGAAACAGCAATGTATGGTTGCTCCTCACATGGCCCACACTGGGGACCTGGCCCACAACCCAGGCATGTGCCCTGACTGGGAATCGAACCAGGACCCTCTGGTTCCCAGCCTGCGCTCAATCCACTGAGCTACACCAGCCAGGGCCACATCCCTAATTTCTTGCTCTACATAGTCACCATCTAGCCATCCATTCATCCACCCATCCACATACTCAACCCTTCTCTGATTCAACTTCCTTCTCTTAGAAGAGCTGAGATGGAGGAATGTCATCAAGTGAAAGGCAGTGCACGGAATAAGCATGAGGTTTGAGACACATCCACATACACCATCTAAGAGACAGGCCTTCAGGTGGTGCCTGGGAAATGAGATCTCGGCTTTTAAAAGGCAGCCGTCGCTGCTAATGGGTATAATGAGGCCATAGAGATGAATGTCAATTACACGGATGACCGCACGAGGTTTTCAGGAGTCAGGCAAGTTGTAGTAAAGGAAACCATTAGCAGCAGCAACAACAACAAAGATGGATGCCTGCCCCAAGGACACACCCATCATTTTTGTCCTGATTGCCTACCTTGAAGATGGTTCTGTTCCATCACTGGCCAGGGACTGAGCTGTCTCTGTGGGCCAGGCCTGGGGCTCATCTACATCCTCTCCAGGAAGACCAGCCATGGAAATGGCCGTGTTCTTGCTTCAACTGTGGCTTCCCATGAGCCCCATCACAGCCTGAGTCGGCAGCTAAGGGATTTCCCATCCATTCAGTGAAACATTTGAGAGTAAAAGGGGTCCATAAAGGTCATGTGCATAATTTAAGACATTTTCCCACTTAAGTACATGCATGTGCACACGCACATGCTCACACACATGGAGCTCAAGTACTATGGACTCTCAAAGGGTGGCTTCTCTCAGCTATGGATTTTTCTCTCCAATCATTAAATTTTGCTGAGAAAATGTGGGTGACTGACAAAAAAGAGTTAAGTGGTCTGCTGTTGGGGAATGGAGTGCAAGGGAAGCTATTACCCAACAAAATGTTGTGCGTCTTCTAATTTTTAGCCAATTGTTTAAAAGACGACAGACGGTAATGTTTATGAGATGTATAATTCAAGGCAAATCTGTCCGGATAGAGAGGAGAAAGCATTTTTTAACTTGGCTAACAAATGTTGAGCCGCATTCAGATAAATAAAACCAACAAAACCTAAGGCACATAATTGCAACATTGGAGAGATGGGGAACAATCTTATTTTTCTTTAAAAAAAAATTACATGTACTTGAACAGGAGTTAAGATTTTTCTATCCTTCACTGCTGGTCAGTTATATTATCAGTCACAGGTGAGGACAAGATGTGTCCCCAAATCTTAAATATTTGACATCTGTCTACACTTTCCAAGGTCATGCCGCATGCCAGGTTTTCAGTTCTTCCAACTTCTTGTTTTGAGCCAAATACCATGATCTTTGTTTCATTAATATTTAAGAGTAATTTAGATTGTGCCAGATGATCGTAAAGCTCATTTAAATCAGCCTGAAGATAATATTAAGCTTTCTCCCAGTATAATCTACCACCATAAATGATAGTGTCATCTGCATATAAATGATGGGCTGAATATGATAATGAATAGCAAAGATTATCAATATAGAATGACAACTGCATTTGATTGCAGATAAATCTTTCAAGGATTCATTATTCTGTTTTCAGAGTTAAAGATGCATTGTTTTTATCCAAATCTTCCAAGGAAAACACAAAGGTTTTCATGAAATGAATCCCTTGTTGTGTTAGAAAGAGCGGGGGGAATGTTCACACAGTTTGCTTGTATTCTTCTGCAAATACAAAAATTAGAGTTAGCACAGATCATGACTTTATTGGATTGAGCAACAGTCTCTTGGCAGTTGCTGCTGTTTCTCCTTTTCCCTCTTCCTCCTTTTCCCTCTTCCTCCTTCTCTTTCTCCTCCTCCTCCTCCTTCTGCTGATAACAATAACACGTTAAAATGCTGTGTCACCTGAGACTGGCTTGCACCTTTAGTTAAATTGCCATAGGCCTATGGGTTTTTTTTCATACTTTAAAAACATTGCTTTTAATAAATCATATCTTCCCTTTTCATTGACCTAGAACCTACTGGTGTGTCTCATTTGAATAAAATATAAACTTTAGATAACTATGTATCAAATAGGAATTGTAAGAATTAAATTAAGGATCTATGTTTCTCTCCTAAGAGAAGAGACTATTTTTAAAGTTCAGGGGAAGAAAACATAATGAGGAGAAATGAAAAAGTAGACCAAAAGAAAAGTCCATGCCAATGAACACATTGACTGTTGGGTCGGTGAAGACAGAGGCCTCTGGCTACAAATATAGTCATATTTCAGTTTCTTAACAGATGCTGGACAAAGTTATGCAAAATGGTATTTATTCTTCTTTTCCTCCCATCTCTTTTTTCTTCCTTTAATCTGAGTGTCCCATCTGGATTCCCCAAACACATAGGGGTCTCTAAACCACATTCAGGAGTTCTGGCAGGTGCTCTTGAAGTTTTAAAGCTGCTCACGGAGGCGGAGTTTGCTCCTGGGCTGGGAAGGAACGGTTTTCCCCGTTTTCAGATTCAGCAGAGACAGTCACTATTCTGGGTCCAGGGAGATGGACTCTGGAGGAACAAACCAGGTGACATGCCAGTAAGCTTCCTTTGGGCAACTGTGTGTGTATTTTACTGTGATGGAATTGGCATATAACATTTTATTAGCTTTAGATGTACAAAATATGTATATATTGAAGAATGATTGTCACAATAAGTCTAGTTAACATTCATCACCTCACAGTTGCAGTTTTTTTCTTGTGATGAGACTGTTTAAGATCTACTGTTAGCAACTGTCAAATGTGAGATATGACATATGCACACACCTGTGAAACTTTCACAAGTTCCTCGCCACATGGGCCTCCCATGGGCTGCTTGAGCATCCTCATGACATGGCAGCTGGCTTCCACTGGCGTGAGGGATCCAAGAGAAAACAAGGAGGAAGGAAGCCACGATGCCTTTTATATCCTAATCTCAAATGTATCACACCATCGCTTCCACCACATCTTGGTTGTTAGAAGTAAGTCATTAAATGCAACCCACAATTAAGGAGAGGGGAGTTAGAGCCCACCTGTTGAACGGATAGCTAACAGAGAATCCATGGACATACTTTAAAACCATCACAGTCAGTATTGGAGAGTAGTGGGTTTTTTCCAGATGGAGGTCTTAGTCCTGGATTCCATCATGCAGCCAAATGCATAGCTGGCACAGACAGTGTCCCCTGGATTAACTCCCTTACCTCTTCTTTTTGTTTCTGGCCTTCAACTCAGTTACCCTAGCAACCCCACTGTTACCTGTCCAGCTCCTGCTTTGTCTTGTCTGTCTCGTGGACTGACAGTGTTTAGTGTGGCTCTGCAGCCGGAGAGCGGACGAGGTGATGGAGGGGGAGGTGGCTGAGGAATGCTTTGGGCCAGGACTGAGGTGAAGGTAAAAGGAAAGGTGCCCAGTGTGTGGTCTGGCCCCACAGCGTTTTCCTTCTGTGAATCACAATCTCCTGGGAGCACATCTCATATTATGCTAATGGAGTATTTGTCTTATTGCCAAACCTGAATGACATTATGCAAGGTCTGGCTTTGAGCTCTTGGAAATTGAAGTGAGAGCAGAAGGGAAGAGTCTTCTCGACCACATTTGAAACCTCAATTTTAAATTAATTATACATAATTGGCATAATTAAGTACACTTAAGACAGAAGTTTTCAAAGTGTGTGTTCTGAGGAACCCAAGATTCTGTGGAGATCTTTGGGGAATTTTGTAAATGTTTTATTTAAAATTTTAAAATGCCATATGGCTTTAATTATAAACAAATAATATATTATATACCAACTTTGAACAATCAGCACATGAACTTGTGCCTGCCAACCTAACTTGGTGTGTGAACCCAGATATTGGAATAAAGCTTTTTCTGCTATCAGCATTAACTGAAAAGTGTCTTGAGTTTGCAAAGCCAATGATTTTTTTAAAACACTGTTACTAATTGCAGCTACTCATCCGTGGAAGTCAGACTTTCCTCCTTGTTATACAATCAAAATGAAGTCCTAAAAGAATTGGCTGCTTAGGCTGACGAGACTTCCGTCTACAGCCTTCGCTCCTGCTTCAAATCGTGTGTCACAAAGACTTCTCGTTATCTCTTTGATTGACTTCTAATAAATAGGAGTTATGAGTTAAAGCCTATAAAATATGTTCCATAATAATTTTTCAGTTTTAATCTGTTTTATACGTTAGTATATCAGAACTCTTGCTGTCGCAAATTACAGCAAACCCAACTAAAAATGGCTTAAGCAGTAAGAGGATTTGTCATCCTACATAAAAAGAAATTTCAGGGTTGGTCAATTTGATGGCTCAGCAGCCTCCTGGAGGACACGGGTGCCTCCCGTTTTCTGTTTTGCTTTCCTCAGGGTGTTGCGTTTGGGTTAACTCCCCTCAAGTTAGCAAGATGATTGCCAGAGTTTCAAGCCCCTTCCTGCCCACGTGGAACTATCCCGTGGGAGAAAGGGGCAGAGTGCCTCTTCTTAGGAGCAAGTAATTGTTGCAGAAGCCCTGGAATCTCATTGCACAGAAGCTGCCCACACCTGTCCTGGCGAGGAGAAGGTGCATCGGGGCTCAGCCCGTGGGGATGCAGGAGAGGAAGGTTACCAGCAGTGTCTGCTGGGGTTGGGCTCTTTATAGGACTCATTCCATCAAACAATTTTGTTACTAAAACTGTTTTTATCAGGTTTTGTAAAACTGACCTATAATAACAAAAAATATATATTGTGGCTGTCTAGAGACGATGACAGGGCGGCTGGTAGGGGTGATGGATACTTGATAATCCTGATGGTGGTGGAAGTTTCAAGGGTGCGCATGTGCCAAATCTCACCAAATTTATACTGTGTAGAATTTGTTGTGCCTCAACTCTATGTAAATAAAGCTGTTAAAAAAATGAAAAAAGAGAGATTGAACTCTTTCAACTGAAGTTATGTAACATGGGAACACTAATTATCTTTTTCTAGGGTAATTTTTCTTCATAATTTTACAGCTCTCTTTGCAGGTTTATGTTTCCACACTAACCCCGCGGGTCACGTTATTAGGTCCTCTCTATTTACATGACACTTGGGCATAATGAGGCTTCCTGAGGCACCGGCTGGTAAAGATATAAAATTTGTTTCTCCTCTTTTGCTTGGTCCTACTCGCAGCTCCTGGTCATTTCAAGAATTCCAACTCTAGAGCCAGCATCTGGGGCAGGCACCGCCCTCTGCGCCTGTGGTGGGCCTCTGTCTGGCTGCCCTTTCTCCTCTCTCGTGTGCTGGAAGCTCCATCAAAATGAGTGACAGCTATGCGCCTGGAGAAGGTGAGCAAAAGTTCAGGTGCTGGGGAGGAGATCGGCTCCCTCAGGCACACAGGGCCCAACCACCTTAGCCGGAGAGATGCATGAAAGAGAAAGCATAGCAGGGAGGAGGGCGGATGAAGCCAGCCAGCTAAGAGAAGGGGCTGTCACCGCCTGTTGTGGTCCCTTGAGATAGAGGGTTTGTGGAAGTGAGGTCCCAAAGGCCCTGTTTCCACCTTCACGTCTTTGCCTGGCTGCATTTTCCATGAACTGATGTCGCTGTGGCATTTGTGGTAATGATGCCACAGATCCCCAGGAGCAATCCTGCTCCATGCGGACCCCAGAGCCGCCTGAGTGGAGCATGGGGTTAGGGAGAAGGCTTATCAACTGCTACCTTAACAGTCGGCAGACGCTGGTGCTCGAGATGAAAAATTGCCGCTAGACTCACTCCTCCCTTCAGTATAACCCCAGTGGTGTTACACATATTGAAAATATTTGCTGGAACTTACGGAGCAGCTATTAATAGTCAGGCACCACACCAAGCACTTTATACACATTATCTATTTAAATCCATGCAATAACCCTGCAAGGAAGTTACTGTGATCCACATTCTAAAGATGAGAAAACTGAGCATGAAGAAACAGACTGACTTCCCCAAGACCACGTACTTACCAAGTGGAGTTGCTGGGACTTGAACCTAGGTGTGCCTAGCACTGGGCCCAGTTCCCTTTCTTCTCTAGCAGACCACCCACTCATTGCCTGGACCACCCTTCGTTAGACACGGTCTGCTCGCCTCACATCTCTCCTTCCCGTGTCCATTCCAAGTTTTGTGCCTCTACACCCCAGCCTCCCAACAGGTTGTTAAAACAATAGCTGATAAAGAATCGAGGTATTAATACTCTCATTTTCAGAACTGAACAAAAAGATAAGAAAGCAGTCTGGGCATCAAGGAGTAAATCAGGAAGACTATGGTGGAGTCAGCAGTACAGAGCACTTTCCAAACCCCCCTTCGGATCCTGGTAGATGTCACTAACTTCCAAGCTCTTTCTCAAAGCAGCCCTAAGCAATGTCATGATCAGGGGACAATTTAAAGATGGGGGTGGGGGTTGTGGGTGAGCTCCAGAGTAGGACATCTCAGGGTTATAGTAGGTGGATGCTGATGACAGGCCCCTCCCTGGAGCCCAACTTGTCCACGCCTGAGGGCCCCGTGGCATTAATTTGTTTCCCTTCTCTGGTCTGCCAGGGCCTCAGTGTGCTCTCATAAAAAACAAGAGGCGAGCCAGTGCAGAACAGAGAGCTGAGGAAATGAAAGCTCTTTGGGGAAAGGCAACTGGAAGAGACAAATGGAAAGGGGCGGGGGGAATACTAGCGTAAATGAGAGAGGGTAGAAAAGGCTGCGGAACAGTGAGCAAAAGAAGCCTGTGTCTGTAGCCCCTGGACCAGCAGAGTGCCGATTTGTTTTCTCTAAAAAGAGATGTGTTATCCACCCCCCCCCCTTGGCAAACAATGACAAAGAAGAATGGTTGCAGAGTTTACTGAAATGGAATACACTAGTCTGCGGGGGTGTTCCGAGTGAGTGAAATGTGCTCTCAGATATATCTTATCCTGTTCCCCACCAACTTGTTTTTATTTCAAATTGCCTACGACAGGTGCCGTAGTCTGGGCAAAGTATAACATCGTACCTTGCAACAGCTGTGCGCAGAGCCTGCATAGAAATAGTAAAGAAAGGTTACACAATGCGACTGGTCTCATGTGGCTGGGAGCAGCTCTAGAATTTAAAACATTTCCTTGTCCTCAAGTTAAATTGGGCCCCCGTGATATATGTTCTGTAACCTAATCTGAAAAGCTGCTGATGGATGGGTTGACACCACAGCCGCCAAAGCTGGCCACGGGCACCTGCAAGGAACAAGTGTACCCTGAGTGGACCCAGTTCTGCAAATGCAGGCCTCCCTGAATGGGCGTTTGCTTGGTGTGTGCAAGTGGGCTCTCCTGACACGTGGGAAAGGTTCTATGTAGTTTAATGCAGATGTCACACACACGCACAACACTTCCAGCTGCAGCCCAAGTAGAATAAACTGTATGAAAAAAACTCCCAGCACCCTCTTTTCAACTCAGGACGCATGTATGAGTGCACGTGAGTGACAGTGGCGCCATTAAATCTGTACTCATCCTTAAACTTCAGTTCTTCACTCGTAACAGACTTACGGAGGGACCACATGCAGCTGGCGATGGCCCCTTATGCACTAGTACAGCGGCTGAGAACTACTGGTGAAGGGGGCTTTCTTAGTTTGATAAAATGTGTCAGAGCCACACAGAATCTCATCCAATCATTCCCCAGGTATTTTTCTACATGTGATTTGAAATGGAACAGAACGCTCTCCAGGGGCAGATGTCCAGCCATGTATATTCAGTCGGGGTTCTGAGTTGCATGCAACAGAAACAGATTCTGGCAGATTTAAACAGGAAAGGGGCATATTAAAGCTACAGCCTTTAACTCACTGTGTTTTGCTGCGACTCTGCGGGTTCTGCAGCTTGGGAACCATGTCCCCAGTTGTGCTGCAGAGCTTTCCCGCTGATGCTGCTCAGCCTTGGATGCTGTGATGGGCCCACCCACACCGTCAGCAGCAGCATTGCTGGCCCAGCAGCTCTGCCTTTCTGCGAGTCCTGCCACCACCACGTACAGGCGTGAGAACCCTGCGCCTGTGAGGTAGCCCAGGATGACTGGCCGGTGGAGGGCATGGGCTGGAATCCCAGGAAGGGCTTTGCAGTTGGTGTATTAGGAGGGAAACCAGTGGATAACCGTCACTCTGACATGCCGATGGACTGCGGGCAGGGCCACGATGTTTCTCGTTTACGTCGCCATTCCTGCGCCCTAACATGTTACTTGGCTTTTAGAAAGATCTCACTAAGCATTTGTTAAAATGCATTAAAATTGAATTTTAAATTTAGAAGCACCCTTTCCAAGGGCTGACAGCCAGTTACTATTGCAAATTAGTTCTAGTAAATCAAAGTAAATCAGAAAGGCAATCAAAAATAGACTCTCCAACCTGGTGGTGTATGCACCGATCTGCCACAGCACTCCCTTAGACCTGCAGTCAGTGGCTGGTTTGTTTGTCTTCATGCTCAGTGACAACTTTACTTTTTCTAGTAATTACTGTATGTTCCTTTGCCTGTCCATCCATATGAGCTTATTGACTAAAGGTTATTTTTCTGTCGAAAAAGGAAACTATTGTCAATCTTCATCTGGCTCCCAGAGTATTTCCAGAGTATTTGCTTCTGGTTTGTGAGACTTCTGTCTTTGATGGGAAAGGAATGAGGGAAGGGGGATCTTCCCAGTAAGCAAAAAAGAAAAATTATTTTCAAAGGCGTATTTGAGTGTGTGGGCCATCACGTGGTCCACACATCGTGTTCCTATTGAATGACCTCAGATGTTTTTCCCTATTTGTTTCTTTCTGATCCTTTGCAGCATCCCCAAGTCCAAGACTAGGGAAGAGAGAGTATTGTAGATCTTTCTTCAAGCAGATTCAGCAAGCTGGTCATTGATAATACATAATTTGTGTTGGAGACTGCAGTATGGATTGCTTCCTATAGTATTCATGCCAAAAAAAGTTTTAATTGATTCTGGATGAATCATAAATTTTTATGCCCTTGATTCAGAAAAATGCCTTTTAAAGTTTAAAGTTTCAAAATCTCAAGGGTATCAAATTTGGAGAACTTAGAACTGCTTAAAAATGATCATGAACTAGATCCCATCTGTTTCAACTTCAATTAGATGGAAGAATGAATGTGCCCATTCTCTGCCATAAAGAATTCTTTTCTTCAGGTGCAAGGGTTATTTTTGGTATGTGGGTGTGAGTGTCTGTGTGTTAAGTTTGTACATGTGTTAAGTTTTTCTACATGTATTCTCTCCTCCACCGGTGCAGAAATTATATTTAAAAAATGGTTTGCATCCTTCCATTTTGAAAAATGTGGCATCTTGATTCTAATTATGCTTAAAATAAGTACATATGAAATGAAAAGTATTTCTGAATGGAATAATTATTAATTATTGAATATTTTTTCTTGTCTATAGTTTCCAATTTTTCAATAATGAGCAGGTATTGCTTTTATGATCAGAAAAAAGTACATATCATGGGTAATTTTTATGTTGTATTACCATTCTTGCATACTTAAAAAAATTTTATTGCTGTTCAATTACAGTTGTCCCCATTTTTCTGCTTTACTCTCCCATGCCCTACCCACCCCCCACCTCCCATGTTCATTCTTCCCCCTGCCCTGCCCCACTGTTGTCTTTGTCCATGGATCCTTTATACAAGTTCCCTGACTTAACCCTTCCCCTTTCCCCCATTACCTCCTCCTCCCTCCCCTCTGGTCACTGTCAGTTCTTTATTTCCATGTCCCTGGTTATATTTTGCTCACTCATTTATTTTGTTGATTAGGTTCCACTTATAAGTGAGATCATATAGTATTTGTCTTTCACTGCCTGGCTTATTTCACTCAGCATAATGCTCTCCAATTCCATGCACGCTGTTGTGAAGGGTAGGAGCTCCTTCTTTCTTTCTGCTGCATAGTATTCCATTGTGTAAATGTACCATAGTTTTTTGATCCACTCATTTACTGATGGGCACTTAGGCTGTTTCCAGCACTTGGCTATAGTATATGCCACTGCTATGAACATTAGGATGCATAGGCTCTTTCGAATTGGTGTTTCATCATTCTTAAACATTTCCATTCTGCAAAACATGTGCCAAAAATAACAGAGCTTGTGGGGAAGATAGGATTGGGACAGATCACTCAAACCTGTGAAAGTTTGAAAGCAGAAGATTAACAAAAATCAACAGCATTCCTAATAAAAATGGTAGCATAGGTAAGTATACTGCCATATGAAGCCTTGAAATATGTCTTACAGGGCATTCATTTCTGATAGACATTTTCATTAATATTAAAATTTAGATTTGGGGCATTGCCTTCCTCAGTAATTCATTGTTTTAACACAGAGCACAATATTCTTGCAGCTTCTTTTTCTTCACTCTTACTTTTCTTAGAACAGCTGAAGATAGTGGAGACACAGAGTGCTGGGAGCCACTAAACCAGACGATTGATGTGTTACAGGAAAATCAAGACTGTGGATTTTCAGGATTTTTTTTCCTGAAGTTGGCAAACACTTGTGAGGTTTTAATTTTAATTTTGGGAAAGCTTGCCTCCGATTGTTTCAGAGTGTTAATGTGCTGTGGGAAATTGCATAGGAATCAACGCAACTTGTGCATCACACTGGCCTCACCCCCTGGTTCCTGAGTGCTTGTGATCTGATTGACTTAAAAGAAGCCTGCAGTGCCGCAGAGCAGAATTGGCCAGTGCATGTTGGAGAATTGAACCCAGCATGACATAAAAAGGATGATACATCGTGATTAAGTCAGGTGTATTTCAGGAATGCAGGGTTCGTTCAACACTTTAAAAATTGGTCAGTGCATAGAAACAGATTATGGAAGAAAAACTAGATGATCATCTTAATATATGCAGGAAAACCATTTGATGAAATTTGAAGTCTGTTCATGATTTTTTTTTAAATCTCAGAAAATTAGGAATAAGAGGGTAGATTCTCAACCTGATAAAGGGCACCTACAAAAACCTGTTGCTAACATAGTCCTTACTGATGCCTGACTGCCTAATTTGACCCCTAGGGTTGAGAGAGAAGGTTAGAACGTCCATTCTCACCACTTGTACTCAAAATTGTCCTGGAGAGTGCAATAGGACAAGGAAAAAAAGGCCATATATGTTAAAAAGGAAAAAAAAAGAAAACTGTCTCTATCTGTAAATATCAAGAGCCTATATATAAAATCCCAAAGAAAAGCTACAAGAATTAGTAAGTAAGGCTAGCAAGGACAAAGGACACAAGATCCATGTAGGAAAAGCAATTGTTTTTCTATACACTGGCAATGTTCATTTGTAAACTGAAATTCAATATGCACCGTTTAAAATAAAGTGCTATTACTTAGGTTAAAATCTAGTAAAATTTATGCAAGATCTGTATTCTGAAAATTGTAAAACTTTGATAAATATCAAATAAGATCCAAATAAATGAAGAGATATACTATGTTTATGGATTAAAAGTTTAAATATTATTAAGATGATAATTTTTCCTAAATTGATTTATAGATTCAATGCAATCTCAAATAAAATCCCAACAAGATTTTTTTTTTTCGTAAAAATCAGTAAGCTGATTCTAAAATGTACATGGAAACTAGAATCACCAAACCAGTTTTAATAAAAAGTTTGAGAATCCAATGCTATCTTATTTCAAAGCTCATGATAAAGCTACAGCAACCAAGTGTTTGTACAATAATAATGTTTTGGTGAAAGAATAAACACATAGATCAGAATAGCACGTTGAGTCTAAAAATAGAACCACATACATTTTCAATTGATTCTCAACAAAAATGCAAAGGCAATCCAGTGGAAACAGGATAGGTTTTTAGGGCTGGAAGAACAAGACCCTTGTGTAACAACCACCGCGATAATGACATTGACCTGTGCATCTGTAGAACTGCGAAGAAAACACAGGAAAAAATCTTTGTGACCTTAGGTTAAGCAATGAGTTCTCAGATACCAAAACCAAAACATAATCCAATTAATAAGTTAGACTTTATGAAAGTTGAAAACTTTTGCCCTTTGGAAAACAGTGTTATGAAAATAAAAAACCAAACCAGAGACTGGGAGAAAATATTCATAAAGCCCATATCTGATAAATAGCTTATATACAGAATATGGAAATCTCACATCTCAGTTGTAAGAGAACCAGCAACCTTATAAAATATGGGCAAAATTTTAACCGCCATGTCACCAAAGAAGCAATCTGGATGGCAAATAAGCACATCCATATAGCTTCAACATCATGAATCATTATGGAGATGAAAACTACATCCACAATGAGGGACAACTACATATTTATTGTGAGAACCAAAATAAAACCTGACAACAGTGAGGGCTGATCTGCATGTGGAGCAGCTGATCTGCATGTGGATGCGTTGCTGGAGGGATGCAGTGGTGCAGCCGTTTCGTCAAACGGTTTGGCAGTCTCTTATTAAGTTAAAGATCCACATCCTAGGTGACCCGACAGTCTCACCCTTAGGAATTCACCAGAGAGGACGGAAACTCATAGTTACACAAAAATCTGCATTTGAATGTTTACAGCAACTTTACTAAAAATTACCAAATGTGTGGAAATAACCCAAATGTCCTTCAGCTGGTTAGTGGATAAATAAACTGTGGTATATCCATACATTAATAAAAAGAAGCTACAGGTATGTGCCGTGACATGTATATGCCTGAAATGAATTGTACTAAGGAAAAGCAGTGCGCTCCAAAAGGCTACTTACATGCTGGGTGATTCCAACTATAAGACGTTCTGGGAAAGGCACAACCCTGGGGACAGAGACCCGATCAGCGGCTGCGAGGGGCCGACCATCCAGACTGACTGCAGAGGGGCCTGTGGGAACTTTGGGGGATGACGGAAATGTTTTATAGCCTGACTCTGGTGACGGCGACACGACCGTGTGCAGTCGTTAAAACTGATGGAAAGGTACATTTAAAAGGGTAACTTCCCTGCGTATAAATACTATCCCCCCAAATGTAAATCTGAAAGACATCTAAAATGTTTATAATAAACAGTAGAAACCAAACTGGTCCCCCAGGTCCCCAAGTGACCTGACATCTATAGCTGAGCAGAAGAGCGTTGTTTTCTGTGGGAAAATGTTGGGGACCCTAAGGGCTCAGAGGCAGACAGCCTCCCTGCAGAGCAGACCGGCCGGCCAGGCCTCTCAGGGGTGGGCTGCGTGCGGGGCCCAGAGCCTGCTCCCCTCGCTCACATTTACGCAGGTTGCCTTCAGCCCAGTGCCTGTGGGAGCCGAATTCCCCCCACATCTACTGACACAGGTGTCCATGTTATGGGCATAGAACAACCTTCTGATGCACACATGAGGTACCCCCATCCGGCTCCAAACCTTGGAGTGAGGCTTAAGTTGACTGTTCATCTTTCCCAGAGGCAAATTTCATTTCTGAGTATGTGAAAGGGTCCCGAAGTCACCAAAGTGGTGTTTTGGTGACAGCTTAACCTGTTTTGCAGCCGGGCTTTCAGGGCTGCAGGCCAGGAGTTAAGACTCCTGATGTTCACAGTCACTTTATCCTCTCCGCCCACTCTGCGGGGCCTGGCAGGAAGGCACTTGGAGCAGCGGCGGGTCAGCAGATGTACACAGGCTGCCCCGTGGAGCACAGCAGGGAGGGTTGGAGTGGTGGAAAGGGCCGCTCTGTCCAGAACACCGAATTTCTTAGCTCTCTCGAAGCTAAGGGTAACCCTCCTCGTTCCACGGAGCCCCTGCCTCCTCCTTTGCATTTGTAAATATTTGTTCATGCATTGATCCCATCTAACTGCCAGGTAACTAGCTAGAACTGAAAATGTAACCTTCAGTTTGAAGGCCTGCTCTTGAGCAAATTACTTGTCTGCATTGCTGAGGTTTAGGAGGGTAGCGGTGAAGAGGAGGAAAGGAGGAGGAGGAGAGAAAGGAAGGATGGAGCAGATTAAAAGAAGGGAGTCACAGCTGAAGAACCGAATCAGGCATGTCTATCTCTATAACGTATTATCTTTCACTTCCAGCTGCCTCCAGGACGTGGCTAAAATTATTTTGGCCCTTCCCAGCCACCCTTCAAAATGTTTGGCCAGGACACCTTGGTTGGTCTGAGGGGAAATGGGACATGTAAGCGACCTGCACTTTAGGAATAAGGCAGGTGTTCAAAGCTCTGCTCCTCCATTCCCACCCCATCGGATGGCAAAGGAGAGGTTTCCTGAGCTTTCTATAGCAGAAACTTTTTGGCGAGGCAGAGATCATCTGGCGCCTGGCCAGGCCGAGCGGAGACGCTGCCTGGGAGAGACGAGTCAGTGAGCATTTGTGCAGGCTATGGTACCTGGAACAAAAATATGCTGAGCTGCAAATTAGGGCTTTTGGATGTCACCACGGCCATTTGACATTGCGTTTCAGCTGTTCACATCTTCATTACGGCGCTGCCGCCTCCCATTTAGGCTGTTACCTTGTGAGACAGATTTGTGTGATGTGGGTCCCTGGACACCCTGAGCAACAGTGCTCACCGAGGGGGGTCAGACTGATTGTCCAGACCGTGCGGAGAAGCTGTGCCTCTGTCAGTGGCTTTGTGGGTGCGTGTGTGTGTGAGTAGGTGTGCGTGTGCACGCACGTGCCTCCTCCAGGCCCCATCTTGTAACAGCTGAAAGGAACCAGGCTCCTGCCACAGGAACTTGTTCTCTGTGTGGTTTTCTCATCTCCCTGTGCTTCCGTGAGGCCTCCCTGCTGGCCCATCTGCCAGATCCTTCCTCTCCCCCTCTCTCCTGCTCCTCTTTGAGGTGGTAACTAGACCAACACAGCAATGACTTTGTGGCTCCCTTCTCAGTCCCTCAGCCTCTCTCAGATTAATGGAACAGAAACATGTGCTTGCATCTGATGCCAGTAATCATATCCTGAGTGACCACAGAGAGGGAGATTAAGCAGAGCTACTGGCCAGGCCCCGGGGATACAGTTACAGGAAGAAAGCGTTTCTTCTTGACAGCGGTGGTTCTGGCTCCTTCTCGCCTGCTCCCTCCTCCTATCCAGGGCTTGTAAGTGCCTTTGATATTTTCCATAAGATTAATTAAAGTCTATCCAGCAACGGTTCGAGTCACTCAAGAACTGGGTTTTGATCTACTTTTTGATTTGTACTCATGGATGTGAACAAAACATATTTTCCTACTCCTGACTTTGATGTAGCCCCTCTGATAATCTACTTTGGGCATGTATTTTCAAATAGTAAAAAGTAAACTAATGTATGGTTATGTAGCCTGATGACTTTATTCAACAAATATCAACATGAGCAAATTACTCTTCTGAGAAGTAGGACAAAATCCCAGCCCGAGGTACCCTGGTGGGGACAATGAGGCACACACTCAAAATGCTGTGACGTGAGGTTGTATGTGAGGAGTATGGTGACGGGACACAGTGAACTCAGGGAGCACAGGGAAAGGAAAGCACTCCTGGCTGGGGAAACCCAGGGAGGCTTCGGGAAAGAAGTGGCATTTGAGATGAGCCTTGAAGGGAAGATAGAATTTTGAAAGGTGCAAATAAAAAGAAAAGCCATTACATGAGAAAGTCCAGCTTGAGCAAAGCCCGGAGATGAGAAGACACAGGTATTCTGGAATGAGTGGGAATTTGAGTTTGACTGAAGAAATTTGTACTAAAGGGGAAGTGGTAGGAGTGGGTCTAGAGAGCTTTGAACTACAAAGAGTTTAATGCCAGGCTTACAAGCTGGGAATTGATACTATCAGCAACGGGAGCCATTGACAGTTTTAGAGCAGGAGAATGACAAGAAGATAATGTCTTCTGGATGGAACTTTAAGAATTAGAGTGGCTTTTGAAAAAGCACAGAATATAGATTGTGGGGAGAGGGGTGTGGGAGGAGAAGAGGGCAGATCTGGGTCAATCAGGAAGTTATTGCAATGGTTTAAAAAAGAGTAGAAAAGCACTTGATGGAAGTAGACAGATGGTGATGGAGGAGAGACTTTGCAGAGAGAAAATTTGGCAACTGATTGAATTTGGGAGGCGAAGCCAATGAGTAGGCCAGAGATGATGCTAAGATTTTGAGAGTGGATAGTGGAAGGGCGGCACCTTTAAGAGAGAGGGGAAAGGAAGGGAGGAATGAATTTGGAGCAGAAAATGCCCTGCAAGGGGATTTCACTCAGCCTTGGTGCTGACGAGAGATTGATATGAAGATCATCTGTGTGGAGGTGCCAGATAAGGACCCAGGACGGGGAGGTAGTAAAGGAGGCAGCACAGAGAGGGTGGGGAGCTAAGCTCAGATCCCTGGGGAGACGGGCACAGGAAGAAGACAGGAAGTGAGGCGAGTTTCCTGTCATAGAAACCAAGAGGGGAGAGACTTCCCACCAAAGGTTGAACTGCTGGGGATGAGGTTGGGGCAAGTCTGCTGATCCGGGCTGAGGAGGAGGTCCCTGGGGCCCTTCCTGGGGCTCCATCAGGAGGGAGGTGGGGCAGAAGCCAGATCAGAAGCTGGAGAGAAGTGAGTGGGTGGCGAGGAAGTGTAGGCAGCAAGCGTATCTCCTGGAGAGCTTTTAAAAATAGGAGCGAGGCCTATCATTTGGGGATGGTTCAAGGGCCATCAATCTGGTATCCAGGAGACAGACCGTAGAGGCTGCAAGGAGCCAAAAGCTGAGATCTCTCGTGGGTGGCATTTTCCTCTGAAGCCAGAAACCTCGGTATGCGTTTCTGCTGTGGCAGGTGAGGAGTGGGCTGTATGAGGGCCACTTGTCCGACAGGGAAGCCAGGTCCCTCCTTCAACAGGCCCCATGCAGTTTACCCAAGGAGCCAAGCATTGACTGGGCAGCTTCTAGACTATTCTTGAATCTGGTTTTAGGGGCCGCCCTGGAGTGACTATAAGGAAGCATTGAGTTACCAGAATCCCGACAGAGGTGCATGAAGAATAAACAAAGTGGCATGTCAGCTTCCAGGGTCTCTTTTCTGGTCCTCAGAATTAAAAATCTTTTCCTTTTGAAGACAACTTGAGGTTAATTGGCCCTTCCTCAAGAGATGCTACCAAAGAGAAAAAAACCCACAGGTGATACAACAGTGCCTGAGGGAGGCAGACGGTTATCCGGGTTTTGGAAGAGCAGGGACTCCACCACCTGCCCGGGGAATGTCCCCTCTGTCCCTCCCAGGTGACCCTAACTGGCACAAGGCCACCATCCCAGACTGCTCTCCTTGACCTTTAGGGTGGCCTGACCTCCAAGGCGCTACTAGATCTGTTGGGTTTAACACGTTAAGTGAGGAGTCAGCTCTTGGGGACCGACAGTGGACTTTTCGTTTGGACAACGTCAGTGCCTGGGACCAGCAGTATCAAGGTTAAAAAATAAATGTTGTAATTTTAATGAAGTTTTGCAGTGGCTGCACCATTGTGCGCCTGTTTATACTCCAACTCAATACCCGTCGAGTGGTCGCCGGCCCGCCGCCTGATCGGAAAGCCCAGCAAAATCGGCTCCGCGCTTAACATGTTAAACAGACATCCTGGCTTTGACCAGCTCCTGGCAGAAGGAGAAACTTCCAGAGTCCAGATTTTGGGCATATGGTTAAGTTACCAGCTACCAAGGGAGGTTAGCAAGTCTCTATCACTATTTTGGGAATAAGGCTACTTTGCATTGATATAACATATATAGCTCTTTATGAAGCATTTCTGCCTTCCAGCATTCAGTTCTCTCAATCAGGAGCAATTCTCTCATGTGTTTAGCTCGGGGGTCTCAGTGTGCTGCCTCGCACTAAGAAAGCTGAAGCTGGTGTGGGGGAAGCAGGTGAGCCTGTGACTCAGGCTCAGTCCATCAATCACATGGGACTCTGAAACTTGCAGGAGAGGCAGAAAGAAACAGGTGCAGTCTATAAATTATTGGCACTTATTGAAAGTCTAGAGGGACAGCATCGAGTGTCCAGCATAGTGATACCTTCCTGCAGTGTCCCTGCCACTTTGTTCCACGGTGACCTAGGCTATGGTTTCAGCACCCAGGTCTCCCTTGCTTCTTGTATGTTTCCCGGGCCAGGCCTGGCCTGGCCTTCAGCCTTCCTGTCGCCCAGTAAACTGGCTTTTCACTCAGGTTAGACTGGATTTCTGTTGCTTGCAACCAAGAACCTTGACACAATGCAGAAGACCTAAGGGACCTGGGAAAGGGGCTCAACAGCACCTGAGAAGCAAGCACTGTATAAAAGTCATCCTCCTGCATGGAACTTAGAATGTCACTCTTCTAGTGGTAGGGAGACAGAATAAACAAATAAATGTGTATGCATAAAGACACACATATCAGATGGTAACAGAAAATAAATTGCAATAAGGGAGTAGAGAGTTGAATGGGCTCTATTTTAGACAGGATGGTCAAGGAAGACTGCTTGGAGGAGGCAGCATTGAGCAGAGACTGAATGGAGTGAGGGAGCAGATGAGTTGGATATCTGAAAGAGCCTTCCAGGCCAAGGGAGCCCCAAATGCACAGGAGTCCCTCCGTGCGGCCTCCCTGCTCCCTTCCTTGCTGTCTTTTCTCCCTTCCCCTGTCCATTCAAGTTAGAAGCACAGATGGGGCTGTAATCAAGGGAGAGGAGCTTCGTGGGCCACAGCCTCAGCTCTGGGCTCACCCTCCTCCTTCCCCTTCTCCCCTCCTTCACTCACCCCGGTGTCCTAACTTGTCCTGGCTTCTCATTTGCACCCCGGTCCTGCCCTGACCCACTCTTGGCTCAGTGGAACTATTCCCCAGACAAATAACTCCACGAAGCTCCCTCCATGACCAGCCACTGTTGTTTACTATACATTTGGCCGGAGGTAAATGAGGTCAAATGAAACAAAACTCCTGCCCAGTGGCCATTACCTCGCTCGCTTTGACAGACACTCCAGTTGACCCTCAAGTGAACTGACTGATGCTTTCTTGTCTTGAAAACAGGTCAGTTTTCATGGCTCAGGAGGTGTGACCTTTCACACACTTGGTCTCCTGGGCAGGCCGGGAGAGGCTGCTGCCTCCTTCCAGGGGCATCTTCCCCAGCGCAGGCGCCACCGCCGGGTCTTCAGGCGACGGCGGTGTTTTCGTTGCTGTCCCACAGACGAACCAGCAGGTTCTCCCCAGACGAGTGACCCCATGCGTTGCTTGTGGGTGTTTAAATTGGTTTAATAGCCTTTTGCAGGGCTATTTGGCAATATATATCAAAAGCCTTAAAAATGTAGATTCCGCCCGGCTGGTGTAGCTCAGTGGATTGAGCGCGGGCTGGGAACCAGAGGGTCCCGGTTCGATTCCCAGTCAGGGCACATGCCTGGGTTGCAGGCCGGGTCCCCGGTGGGGGCCGTGTGAGAGGCAACCATACATTGTTCTTTCTCCCTCCCTGTCTCCCTCCCTTCTCCTCTCTCTGAAAATAAATAAATAAAATCTTTAAAAAAAAAAAAAATGTAGATTCCCCTGACTCAGTAATTCCACCCCTGGGAATTTATCCTGAGAAAATCATCAGAGATACAGCCAAAAAATATATGTATAAGAATGCTTATTGCAGTACTAGTTATAACAGTAAAAAAAAAAAAATCAGAAAGAACCCATGGGGACTCAGTTAAATAATTTATGTTACTTTCCTGTAAAGGAATACTATGGAATACTCGGCAGTCTATCTTTTCTTTTTTCTTTCCTTTTCTCCTCCATCCCTCCCTCCCTTCCTTCCTCCCTTACTTCCTTTGTTTTTTTGTTGTTTGTTCTCCTTTTGCTCTTCAGACCCACTTGCATCATTTGGGCTCCTGCCCTTGACCGCCCTCTGGGTTTGTCCCGTGGATGGCACAGCAGGAGACGGACAGAGACTACATCAGGCAGCCCCTCCCCTGATCCTCGGGCGCCCTGCCCCTCCCTAACTCTGCAGGTGCCCGCCCAGGCGCCCTGCAGCACCCCTCCTGGTCCCTTCACTTGTCCTTGGGAAGTTACAGGGAAGCTGATTTCCAGCAGGACCCTAGCTGATGCAATGTGGGGGGGGGGGGAATCTTACAATATAAAGTTAAGTGGCTGTTAAGTTAATGAGGCCAGAAAACAGTGCAATCCCAACTCTGCGTGAATAAATATATTCAGAAAAGGAAAACATATCTACATGTAGGGAAAAAGTAAGGAAATATACCAAATGATTAACTGTCATTGCTTCTGGATTGTGAGGTTGTAGGCAATTTTTCTGGTCTTTATACAATTCTGTATTTTGCGCATTCCTGAAAATAATCATGTATCACCTTTAAAGTGAAAACATATTAAAATTAATCTACCTTTAAAAGCCAAACTAAAATAAAACAGAATTAACTACTCTACAGGAATATAATGGCATATCAGTCACCCACAAGAACACTGCAGATAATAGATTTTACGTAAATATGTGATAATGTGATTTAAAAGGAAATATAAACATTTCAGGGCACATTGTAACTAGGCCATGGCTGTTCCCAGTCATATTTCATCTAATGCAGAGATACCTTCCTAAGCCTTGGTCCTGCTTAATATAACTCCTTGCTGGGGCTGGAATCTTGCACAGCTGCACTTGTTCTGGCCCCAGCCTTGGCCCTGACCGCAGTCGTGCCCAGGCTGCTGAGAGGGGGGTGGGGAGGGGGCCGAGGTCAAACCGACAGATTAGGCCTGAGCAAGCCCGCACTTCGGAAGGTGCCGAAGCGTATCCTTAAATGTTGTTCCACGTTGTTTTGTTGGGGACAAAGAAATTCCGATTTTCTATTAGTAAAACTCACGTGCCTCTATAGTCGAAGTAAGGGATTTATTACAAACACTGAACACAGCCTAATATTTTGACTTACTTGAAATGGCTTTTCTTTCATAGTTTCTCCACCACTCTTAACCAGAGAGAGGTTAGCTACTTGTCCATTTAGGATAGAAGTAGTATATACAGGAATGTGGTTACTGGGGAAGATGGTGTGGGATTTCAGACAGGCAAAACTTTCTGTAATGCTTGGTTTTGTTCAGGTTTTGTTTTTGTTTTTTCTTTTTGCATTTTCTGAATCAGGTGGTTTATTTAGAAATATACTAAGGATTTTAATTTTTAAGAGAGAAAATCAATGGCTCCGTCTACAGGACTGACTCTCACAGTTCCAGCTCAGGGAGCCCACGTTTTCAGGAAACACTGAGCTGCCTGGTCTGGATGGAGGTGTCGAGTCTCATAGCACCGGCAACCGGCTCGAGCCGGTCACCAGAGTGCTGACAAAGATGGACTGACTACTACGTGACAGGCTGGATTCTAAGTGCTTCACATGTGCGCAGTTAATCCCCAACGCTGGCAGTCCTCATTTTATAGATGAGGAAACAGGAACAGAGGGAGGGGAAATAACCTGCCTAAAGTCACACATGAGTAAGTAAAGGAACCTGGACTTGAACCCAGGCACATTGGCTCCAGGCTCTGCAAGCCACCAAAGCTTCCTGCAGCCATCAGGAGTGTGTTTTTAGGTTCCGCTCAAGGATAGGGTGTACTTTGGCTGAAGTTTGCATTTTGCCAATTATAGCAGGACTCATGCATGGAAACCCAAGTTAACTGGCTCTGCGTTTCTGATTTATTTCCGGGATCTTTAGCGCCTTTTGTAGATTGGTAACTGGGACAGCTGCCCAGCATTTCTGCCCCAAAATCTGGCTCTGCTGGGCTTCCAAGTGCCCCTGATCACGGCCCGTCAGAGAGGAAACATTAGACACGAGCTCTCAGTATTAGAGCCAGGAAAGGCTGCATCCCGCGGTCCCACAGCTTTCAGCTCCTGTACACACTCTTCCTCCCAGTTCACTGCAAGAGCAAACAGTGTCTGAATCTTTAGGCATCCTTTGCAATGCCCAGTTGCCTCTCAATCAGGAAGAGGTTATTCTAGCATCTAAGTGCCCTCACGCTCCCTCCCAACTCCAGAGGTGAAGGTGTGCGCTAATTACCTTCATCTGCAAAGACCATGTCTCTCTGAGCAGTGTGCCCTCAGCAGGACTTTTTGAAAAACCTGCTTCAGGCTAAAAAAGCAGACCTGCTTTTAATTTATTAAAAGGCTTGCCATTTTTTCCCCCACTGAGCACTTTAAAATGTAATTAAACAAAACGGAATAATCATCAGGCGAGTGTCCCAAGGAGCTCTCACATAGGGGCTGCACTACCTTGTGCTCCTGTCTTTTCTGGGCCTTGCTGCCGGACAGTGGGCCTGTGGCTCTGGCCCATGCGGCCTCTCACCCACCGCCATGGCTGGCAGGCCCGGCTCTCAAGCATCCACCACCAGGTTTCACACCGCCTTTGCTAGGTGACAGGCTCCTCACTCTCACAGCCCACGTTGTGCACTGGTCTGTCTCCTTATTTGGGACTTTTTAATCAAATTCTAAAGATCAGGCTGAGCTTCTGCATCTTGCAGAAGTTCCCTAGGAAATCATTGTGCACAGCTGAGTTTGAGAGTCACTGAACCCCAGGGAGTCGGCCCACATCCACCTTTCCCATCATTGTATCTCTCGCACCGAGAGTGTCTGGAACATGGGCGTGCCCGGTGAATATTTATTGAATGAATGAGTGAATGAAATTTCATGAGACATGAAGAGGTTTTTATGGAAATAAAAAGGAAGAAGAATCCCACCTCACTCATAATGACAGTGGAACGAGGAGACGGCACATGGGGAGATGCCAGGAAGTTCATGCAGTAAGTTCTGTGAGCACCGTCCAGCATGTAGCGTGCCTGGGATTTTGTGGTGTAAGCAGCAGACACTGTTGGCTCGTTACCACTGGCATAAGCAGAACAGAAGGACAAATGGTGGGCTTGGCTGGAGAGGCCAGGATGCCTATGGCACTGACGCTTTTGCCATGAGTTCCTTAAAAGGTGAAGGTATATAAATTCTCTGAGAATTGAAAGCCTTCAAATTGTGTCACAGTTGCCCCCACCAGAGCCCAGGCGGGGTCAGGTGCCCGTTCACGTGCCCATGAGGTAGTCCCCACGCACAGCTTGTCTCATTCAAAGTGCCAGTGTGCCCCTGCAGGCTGGGAGGGCCTTGGGTACAGGGTCCCCATGACACTTGCCTTCGTGTTCCCAGGGCCTAGCACGATGCCTGCTTGCACCTGCTTAGATCTGTAAATGTTTGCTGAACCCATCCGCCCACCAGTCAATGGGATTGCAGTAATTAAAACCCTTTTCATGGCACTGGGATTTGTTAACAGGAGAGCAATGAGTTCGAACAGCACCGTGAGCCTCTGAAGGGAAGCTATTCTCACTTACCCGGCTTCTCACTGTCCTATTCCCTTCCCCAGCCCAGCCCTTGTGCTATAATTTAACGGGCAACTAATGAAACGTAACTTTGTCCTCCAAAAAGAACCTGGCCACTTGAAAGAGCTCGCACTGAATTCCTTATCCCATCAGGGCACTTCATGCTGAGAGGAAGAAACCTGATTTGGTTATTGGCCAGATTAAATTTCCGTTCAAATTCTTTCCCCTCCCTCCCTCCCTTCCTTCCTTCCTTCTAAATTGTTGCCCTCCACATGCGCACTGCACCTAAAGTAGGATGACGTTCTGTCATGTGCAACAGGCGCTAAATCAATTCCTCCAGGTTCAACTTTTTAAAAATTAAAAGAGAAATTATCGCCTAAGCAGCTTGTTTTTCTGGCCCGGCACTGTTGGTGCTGGAGGTGCAGAGGTCTACCCGCTCTGCCTATGAGAAAAGTCTTAGACATTCGGACTTGCGTTTCAGACCCCTTCCAGCAACACTGATACCGAGTGTCCATGCAAACCTAATGCAGCCGCGAACAAGGCCAGCTTCCCACACTGAGCCTTGCTCACACCCCAGCTCATGTCCCTGCTGGGGGACGCATCCTCAACTTCTCTAAGCCGGGCTCTCGGCACTCAGCAGGCTGACAAGTTCAGCATGTCTGGGGTAAGAGAGACCCTCGGGGCTGACCTCCCGGCTTTTTGTTTCCTAGGAGGAGAGAGTGGCTGTTTTCTCTTTTGCAGACACTCTTGCTCCTTCATTGCCTGACAAATGTACACTGACCCTTAGCACGCGTGCCAGGCAGAGTGCAAGGCAGAGTCTTCTGACGGGCTGCCCATCTTCTTGCCCCAGAGCAGAGAAAGCCCAAGCAGGCGTGGGCCTCCACACTCACCAGAAAGATCACAAACTTGAAAATAATATGTGATCTCGTGAACATTGGAGTCCAGAGCATGGTTCAAAAACTCCCTTCAGGTGACCTTGTAGTCCCACAGAGTCAGCTATGGATGGGTGCCCAGAGCCCCCTTTCCTTCTGGCCTTGTTCTCTTTTATCTTTCCTGGCCCTCTACTCACCCCAGGCTGGAGGCGCCTTTGGTCAAAGCCTCCCTGGGGGGTCCTTACAGGGTAGATCCTTAACCTTCTCCAAGGTGGGAGGCAGAGGCTGTTTCTGAGAGGGGAGCATCCATGAGACAACCCGGCTGGCCTCCTGCTGATATTTTGTCTCACGTTCCTTAACCCTGTTGCGCCGATGTACCGAAGGGCCACCCTCCTCCACTGGGGTGAGGGAGAGAATGGACGTGGAGGTTGAAAGAAGAGACCCAGAGTAGGGCAGCCAGAAAATGCAGAGGAGTATTTTATCCTAAATATTTGGGACCCACTTTTGCTCATAAAGTATTTATTATTCATCTGAAATTCAAATTTGGCTGGGCATCCTGTATTATTATTTGCTAAATCTGGCCACCCTCCCAGGAGGCCCATGGCCACTTCTGGAAGAAGCCTCCCTTGTTCTGCCCTGATTCGGTGAGCATGGCTGCTCCTGCAGGCCAGGGATGGCAAGGCGCACTTGGAAAGAGGACATGCCCCTTTGACAGTGACCTTCATTTCAGACCTCCACTTGGTTGATTACAGGTTATCCAGGAAAACCCATGATGGAAGGCTTGACTCAGACTTCCTGTTCTCCATTCATTTCTATGGATTATTTTGTGATGAAATGGGACCACTCCTTCCTTTAGCAGACTAGGGTTTTCCTGCGGGTGTTAGTTTCCTAGGGCTGCCGTGACAAGTACCACAGCCTGGGCAAAATGACCACAGGGACTTATTGTCTCACAGTTCTGGGCGGAAAGTCTGAGATCACGATGTCATGGGGTTGGGTCCCTCTGAGGCCTCTGAGGGTGAATCTGTACCCGGACTCTCCTTCAGCTTCTGGTGTCTGCTGGCAACTTTTGGCATTCCTCAGCTGGCGAAAGCATCACTTGCATCTCCACCTTCATCTTCACATGGTATTGTCCCTGTGTCTGTGTGTTTCTGTGTCCAAACCTCCCCTTTTTATAAGGCCATGAATCATAGTGGATGAGGGTCCATGCGAAAGACCTCACTTTCACTTGATTACCTCTCTAAAGACCCAATCTCCCAATAAGATCAGATTCTGAGGGGACTGGGGGTTGGGACTTTAACAGATCTTGTCGGGAGCTAGAGAGTTAGGGCACAGTTCAACCCAGGACGGTGTGTTTTCATGTTGTGCATATTTGCATCCGCTGGGAAGATAAGGGAACATCCTAATCAGAGCCGGTGGTTGGGCTCCTCACTAGCTTTGGGTTGATAATGATTTAAGGCCTTGGAGTAATGGAAGATAAACTGCTTGTCACTGCCCCCTTTGTGTTGCAGGAGATTGCATTTCTGTGTGAGGCGGCCCTCGCATCGCCCTGCAAAGGACTTTTCCATTATGTTAAGAGCCAGTGATGATAGCCACCATTAATATTCAGCCCTTTGGCCTCTACCCTCTCTCATTCCCTCAACGCTCAGCACTTCCCTCTGACCCTCCACAGGGTAACATGGGGACTGCTTTCCCCAAGAGACCGCTGCAATTATTTGCCTACAGCAGGTGGAACTGGTGATGCTTACAGTATGTTCAAGGAGGGGAGTGCGGGGGCACTTTCTTGGAGGTCTTCACCCTCCCCCTTCCACACAATTACCAGAATAAAGCCTCTGCTTGCTTCCCCTCCTCCATGCAGATGCTCGGAGAGCAAGACACAATTCCTAGTCAGCTTGGGCCCTGACGTCTCATTTATTCATTAAGAAATGATGCTGTTTTCCACAAGGAGCCATCCATCCTGCTCTCCTGAGCACTGTCCATCATCAAAGAAATGAAGGAGGGAAGATCTGCTTTTAGGCTGGAGGCGTGGACGGTGTGTGTGTGTGTCTCTGTGTCTGAATCACCATGGAGAGCGAGTGTTTTTTGAAGCCTGTCCAGGAAATTTGGTTCTAAGAACAGCCTGCTAATTTGAGCTCCTTCAGGACTGACTGGTACGATGAGGCTGGCACAATGTCCAAAAAAGAGTGGCACCGTGGCAGTCGAAAGTGCTGTATCAGTTTGCTGGGGCTGCCATAAGCGGTGGGGTGACTTAAATGACAAGAAATGTACTCCCTCGCAGTTCTGGAGGCTGCACATCTAGGACCCAGGTGTCAGCAGCGTTGGTTTCTCTGGAGGCCTCTCCGGGGCTTGTGGATGGCCGCCTTCTCGCTGTGTCCTCACGTGGTCTTCCCTCTGTGCGTGACCATCTCCCAGTTTTCTCCTTCTGCAAGGACACCAGTCATCTGGAGTGGGTCCCACCCGGGGACCTCATTTATCCATCACCTCTGTAAAGACCTCATCTTCAGTCACAGGCACATTTTCGGATCCTGGGTTCAGGACTTCAACACGTGAATTTGGGGGGTCACAGTTCAGCCTGTCACAGTGCCCCTGCATAACATACAGGGGAGGCTTTGGCCTCAGGTTTGGCTCTGCCTCTGGACAAATGACTTTGGAAAATGCGTCAGCTGGACGCATTTGGTTGTCAGCAGCAGAAGCAACCCGGGCTCACTTGAACAACACGGGATGCGTAGCTCTCACTATGCATCCCCGCGTGATGGGAAAACTGGGGAACCCAGCAGTCACCCTGCCACCGTGGGGGCAGGCTGGCAGAATTTGTGCTGTCCCAGAAACACTCTGATCAGGGTGACCAGGGCGTGGTGACTGAAATGAGCGAGCTTGGAGTGCTGGAGGCCACACGCCTGCCAGGACCACTGCTATGCTAGGGCTGGAGGAGGAGGGATCCTGAGCCTCAGCCTCGGGGGTGGGAGTCAGGGACCAGATACACGGCTGCCCAAGGCCACCTGGAGTTGGAAGGAGTCGTGTCCCAAGACAAAGTGGGCAGCTGTCAAAAAAGGGAATAGATGTTGGGAGGCCAAAACAGGGACAAAGATCTACCACATACCTTATTTCCTGGCTTGAAAAGGTGGGGAGGGGGCCGGATTGGACAACGCCCATGCTCTGGCTTCATTAAACATTTACTAAAGCTTCCCCGCCCTGCTTCTCTGTCAGCTGGGGGTTGAGGCTTCCACTCCTGGATTCTTTACTGCCTGTGGTGCCGCCCCGGCCGTTGCTTCCTCGCCGTGTTTCCCCCGGGGAGCATTGGCCTCTGTCTGTTTGGGAAGGTCACTGGGCCTATACGGCTATAAAAAGGCAGGGGGAATGGCTCTCTGGTGTGGATCAGTTTATTAATGCCTTCGTTGTGATTTGTGCTGGTAGTAAATATTATATTCATCATAAAGAATAGTTCAACCGGCCATTTTTCTCTGGTCCTCAGTTCCCTTGTCTATAAAACAAGAAGATTGAATTAAATTATTATTAAGGTCTCTTTCAGCTCCATGATAATCAAAGTCCTCAGGATGGGTGGTCTGTGGGGTTCACTGTGAGGCCTCCCCCAAGAACTTGGAAATGGGAAATGTAATTTCCCTCTGAGAGGAAAATTATAAAAACCAGTCTGCACCAAATCAAAGAAAGTATATTCAAAGTCTCCTTAAGTGGACAGAATGGCTCTTAGGCCAGAGCAGCCTGGGTTGACAGCACACACGTCCCCAGGGACACGTGGCCTGGAGCGTCATGCCCATGGGGGAAGGGAGGCTGAGGACATGAGCTCATCAGCACTGACTCAAGATTTGGCCAAGGCAAAGCTGGAGCAAGATGTGGGTGGGGCTCCCCACACAGTAGAAGGTTCTAAGCCCACTCTGGGCTGCATCTCTGTGATCGAGATGGGGAGGGACTTCAGGCTGTGATTACTGGATGTCCCTAAGCAGGAAAGACAGCCCACATCATTAACAACCCATATGGCACAGGGGCCCACCAAACAGGACAGTCTCTTGCTACAGCTGGAACAGGGACTAGGGTCCCCACCATGTCAAGCATTTACCCTTCTGGGGCTGAGATGTCTGGCCATCTCTGGACTGGGAAGTGTCGTGAGGTGGAACACTTAAGTAGCTCAAGGCAGAAGCTATTTACCAATCAACTCAGAATGATTTTAGTATTTTAGTAACTTGCATATTTGAATCATTCAACTCATTCTCTTTCTCTGATGCCAACATACCAAGCAGTCCCTTGATTTGAATGTGGTTCCCTGTGGGTCTCTATTTGTCAGGGAGAAGAATGGGTATGAAGGTTCCATGATTGTACGATGACTGTATTTTTCAAGGTAAACAAACAGACTCTCTGTTTTATTAGTCTCGGGGGAGCCTGATCAATTGATCACGTGAATTCATCCCTCTGAGGGAAATCCATTCTCGGCTTGCCCGGCTTGCTGGCACCGTCAACCACTCAATTCAAAAGGAAAAAAAAGAGGCCTGAACTTGCCCTGTGGAAACACTTCTTGAAAGCAGCCAGCCAGCCTCTCCTTCAAACTTAAAATCAGTGGCTCAAGGGTACCCTTATTATTTTTCCATAAGATCTCTGGCTGAATTTCCACAGCATGTGAAAATTCACCTGTAGGTAGTTCAGCATGTTGCAGTGGGTTGTATGTGTGTGTTATTTTAGGAATACTATTCTTATTTTCAAACAAAATCTCACAAAGGACCCAAAGCTCCAGTTAAGCATACCGGTAGGCCAGCCATCACTGCTTGAGTGTGCAATAGCACCTCAAACACAAGGTGTGCAAATAGAATTCCTGGTGCCCTGCTCCTCTATACCTGCTCTTCCTCTCCTGCTCAGGCCAAAACCCTAAAACCACTCCTAGGTCCTCTCTTCTCAAACTCCTGCTTCCACCTACAAACTGTATTTAGAATCCCATCTCTTCCAAGTCCCCCCCGAAACCTCGTCCCCAGTCACCATCCCTTCTTGCCTGGATGACTGCAATAGCCTAAACATAGGTCTTCCTGTGTCTACTCCTGCTTCTGAGTGTTTATTTTCTATACAGTGAAGTACTGTGTTTAAAAATGTGGGTCAGTGCTGGCTGGTGTGGCTCAGTTGATTGAGCGCCGGCCTGCGGGACCAAAAGGTCGCTGGTTTGATTCCCAGTCAGGGCACATGCCTGGGTTGCAGGCCAGGTCCCCAGTGGGGGGCACACAAGATGCAACCATACATTGATGTTTCTCTCCCTGTCTTCCTCCCTTCCCCCTCTCTAAAAATAAATAAATAAAATCTTTAAATAAAATAGAATAAAAATGTGGGTCAGAGCACGATTTCCCCTGCGCAGAGTGCTCCAGTGTGGCCCTCTGTCTCAGAGTTAAATCCCAGCTCCTCGCTGTGGTGCCCGGCCCCCACCTCCTGGTTTCCTGAACATCCCGATGAGCCACGCTCCCCGCACTGTCTTGGCTCTGACACACTGGGCCTATTGTTGTTCTCTAGACTTGCCAAGCTTGCTCTCTGCTTTGCATTCACTGGTGCCCCTGCTGAGACCCACTAGTGCCCTTGACTTTGAGTGGCTCGCTTCCTCACACCCAGGTTTTTGCTTGAATGACACCTCAGAGAAGCCTTTCCTCACCACCTTGTTGAAACAGCCACTCACTACTACTCTCTAGCTTCTTGGCAACCCTCCCCTCCATTAGCATTTTATAGTAGATGCCATAGTGTGCCACCCAGCTGCCCCTTTGGGACTGAAAGACACTCATTGCCTTAGCTGCTGGGGGTGTTGGCTGCTACCAGCTGAGACCTGAGACACTGTCCAGGCAGTGGCCTTTGCTGAAAGCAGTTGCTTCACTCAGGCTTATGCCCCCTCCCTGGAGGTCGCCTGCATCCAACGACACTGATCACACCGGGACACACGTGCTCAATGCCCTGGCCTTAGTTGACACAACTCTGCTTATTGTCCCAAGCCCTGGAGCTCCCCAATAGGACTGGAGGGGGCGCTTCTGCTGCAAGTACATTAGAGCTCAGCTCTTCCCGCTGAGCATCCTGCATCCCTCACCCCTCATGTAGGTTGTTTCTGAAAGTACCCCTCACCCCAAACCTTCTCAGATCCCTGTCTCAGAGTCTAGTTCCTGTAGAACCTGACCTATGGCCTCTACCTAACATGAGCTGTTTGTTTCCTGTCTTTCCAACTAAGACTTAAGTTCTATACGGGCAGGGGTATCATCTTTTTCACCTGTGTATCCTGTCCCAGGTGCTTAGCACGGTGCATGCCATACAGTCGGAGCCCAATAAATCTTTACTGATTGAGTGAAGGGGGGTTGTATAGAAAGCTCTCCTCCCTCTGCCACTCACACAACACCCACCTGAAAAGTACTGAGACTCCTCCCAGTACCTCCAGGCAGAGCTGATTTTGGAATCAGCGTGTTAAGATTCAAGACCAGGCTGCAAGACTGAGAAGCCTTCACAGCGCCCTCTCAAGTCCAGACTTGGCTTTGAAGATACTTCAGCTCCTTCAGCCAGGACAGCGGCCCCACACTCTGCTCTGAGAAAAGAAGCTAGGAGAGTGGGAAAGAGAAGAGAATTGGTAGGTGGTAAATCATGGGGACCTGGAGAAGACCCTAGGGAACATAGCATCCCTGTGGGATTTGGAGCTGGAGGGACAGCCTGAGACTCTGGAACCGCACATCAGGGACGGTCCCCTTCTGCCACAGTGCCAGGGACCTGCCCTGGTAATGTTCCCAGAGTGTCCAGGAAGCTGTGATCCTGGGGACAGCTCATTTTCTCCTGAGCCTTTACAGTAAGTGTTCTGTTTCCAGTATTGGAATTCCCAGAATGTCCAATGTGCCATCACCGCAAGGGTGTAAACACTGTTTCTGGGTCAAGAGAGGGGACAGCAGGCCCATCTCCGCGGCCTGTTTGTCCCCTCCTAGTCTCTTTCCCAATTGCTCTCACATCTGACTGTTGGTCTCCCTCCTAATACGCATTTTTGACAGAGATGGGAACAAGCTTTAGATCTGACTGCTGTTGGATCTAAAGGAACCTGAGGAGCCTGGATCAGATTACACTGGGAAAGCTCCGCCCTGAAACTGGGAGGGACCTGTGGCCAGGTGGGCCGCAGACTCCTGCCAGGTGAAGCCCCCCAGCCCCAGAGAGGAGAGGTGGTCCCTCCATGGGTATCCTCAGCCGAACGGGCTCTCAGAGCTGCTGCAGCTTGGATTTCACTTTGTCCAGAAGACAGCCAGAGCAAATTCCACTGCCCCGTCCCTGGGAAGAGGTTCTAGGATTACCAGCCGTTTTACTTCCCCTAAAGACCTTTCACGAAGCAAAAAGGAAAGTTACCCAGAGTCAACCCTCACGTGTCCAACAGCCTTTGAGGTAGTCTGGACATGGCCATGGTGACCAGGGCCAGCTCAGTACGTACTCTGAGGACACCAGCCCCAGCTCTCTACACAGTTGATAGTGGCCTGGGAGGCAGGAAAGTCCACGAAGGACGTGGAGCCAGAGGCCTGAGCTGCGCGGAGTGCATCAGTGCCCTGGAACCTGCTGGGGAAGCTGAATCCTGTCCTTGGCACTCTGAGGCCGCACGCCCAGCCTGGGGGAAAATGCCCCCGAGGACCTCGGGGACACACACCATTGGCCCAAGGACAAGCAGAGGCAGACACACCAGTTATACCGATTGATGTGCAAACATCTTCACTGAAAAGCAGAAATGCCTCGTTTCTGCATGGCTGAATTGTTTTTACAACATTTCATCACTGTTCTAAAGAATAAAACCATTACCGGCACATGATGTCCTCATCAGGGTGCAGGACAGACACACCTCAGGCTCAGTTCTTGGCCCTTATTTAGCTGGGTGACTTAGTGATCTGGGCCAAGATATCCCACTTCTTTGTAATGAAATTTTTTTTATTTTTAGGCTATAGTCTGCATTTGTGAGTAGTAATGTAATAATGACCATTACTACCATTACTTTTGCATGCCTACTATGGATCAGGCACTGCTCTAGGACATAGAAAAAGTGAGAAGTAGACCAGCAAAATGTGAGCTCTTCAAGGAGTTTGTAGCTATTGATCTTGAGATGGGTACTATTTTCCCCATTCTACACGTGAGAACATTAAGATTTAGAGAAATTCAGTTGTGACGTGTAAAGGACTTGCCATAATGTGTCTGTAATTAAGTTGTTGCCCTTAGCACAAGCTTCCCATTGGGTACTGAACTTAGTGATGCTGGAGCTGAACTTGGTAAACTGCCTTTGCCAGCTACTCCACCAATAGGGGGCGCTAGAGGGAGGCTGGAAGTCTGGAGAAGGCACTTGCACCCTCCTGGGTGCTTTCTGAGGGTTCCCCTTGCTGCTTTCCCTCCAGCAGTTGCCGTTTGTTCTTGTAGCAGCAGCTGAGTCCAGTTGGCGGTTTTTCTAACACTGGTAGAACCAGCTCCGTCTGAGACTCTGGTGCCAGCCAAGCAGTGCCCCCGCCTCAGAGATCTGGGCCCCTGTTCCAAGCTTCTTTGTGTTCCTACCTGTAACCTAGACATGGGGAGCAGCTGCTTCCCGAAGTTGCTACCTCCATAATATCTTAGTGTTCTTTTATTTTTCTTTTAATTTACTAGTTAACAATTCTTTACATACCGCCCCTCCCCCCAGTCAAAAATACCTGCTGCGGTCCCTGCCCCCTGCCGTATGCGCCGTGATCACACAGCTGAGAAAGTGGCAGAGCCAGGGCTCAGATGCTGGCCCAACCAGCTCCCGAGCCTCATAAGAAGACCTGGCTCACCCTTCATGATAGAGAAGGATGGTAGCATCCAGGCTGTCTCCAGGGAGGGGGCACCTGCCACTGAAAAAATAGTATTAATCCACCTGCCTACCTTTGCCTGCTCGTGTCCCTCTGAGGGCAGCTGGTGGCACTCCAATCAGAGTCTGTCCTACAGCCATCTCCCCGCTGTCCTGCCAGTGGGACCTGAGACTGGGGTTAGGCAGAGGTCTCCTGGTCTTGCAGAGCCTTTCCCCAAGCCCATGGGATGAACCACAATTGGGGTAAGCCAATCCACCGGTCTCAGCCAGCCACCGTTGGTTATCTCCTTCCCCTTTGCCGATGGCTGGCCATGTAACGTGGTTGTGGCCAACGAGACAAAAAGGCAGAAAGGAATGAGGCAGAAAAAGAAATCTATGTGGGTGCGAGGAGAAAGTTACTACCCTGCCCGTTCCTTCTGGCTTGGAGCTCCCGCAGCCATCTTGGGACCATGAGACAGACAGACACTATTAAGAATGAAAAGCCAACTGCCAAGGGCAGCAAAGCAAAGAGTTAGCAAGAGCCAGGATTCCTCATGGCACTCCACAGTCTCGGACTCCTGTCTCCACTCTTCTTATATGGGAATAACTAAGTGTTTTTATTGCTTTTGCCACTAGTAGTAGTCAGGGATCCTGCTGTTTGCAACCGAAAGCATTCTCGACTGATAAGAAATAAACTTTCCGAACCGACACAGCCACCGTGAGTTCCTCAGTGACTGCCAGCCCTCCTTTGCTGCCGTAGCCTGCACCCCAGAAGAGACGGTCCCTGTTCTGACGGCTGTGGCCACTGGCTGCTCTGCAGTGGCGGCCCCCAGCACTTGCACACACTGTGTTGCCCGAGGCTGGGCTCCGGCACAGGCCTCAGACCAGGAGGGTGTATAAATAAAGGGCCTTATGTTTTATAGGCTACTGAATATTAACTCAGCCCCACAGAGCCATGGACTGCGGGAACAGAGAGACTATAAACTGTCTTCTGTGCTCAAGTTTGGAATCGTGCTGGAGGAAAGGAGCTTCTCTATGTTCTCACTGCAAAACAGGCCTCAGCTCAGAAGAGCTTTGGTGGCCCTTGGGAGGAAGTGGGTGGGGCAATCTGGTACCGGAGGACACCACCAGGACAGGACTCTCAGAACCAGCCAGTCCTCAGTGTAGCTCTGACCTGCAGGCCTGGGGCTTTATCTCAAATTCAGTCAATCCCTGTGTCTCTAGGGGCTGCTCTTCAGCCCTCACTTAAAGGCTCTCTTGGGAGACCTGCTCTTTCAACTTTTTAAAAAAATTCTTACCTGAGGACATTTTTGTCAATGCTGAGAGAGAACGAGAGAGAGAGAAACATGACGTGAGAAACATTGATCGGTTGTCTGCCATATGCACTCCACCTGTGTGGGGGGTATTGAACCCACAGTCTAGGTATGTGCCCCGACCGGGGTCAAACCAGCAACCTTTTGGTTCATGGGCTGAGCCACCAGCTGAGCCACCAGCTGAGCCACCAGCTGAGCCACCAGCTGAGCCACCTGGCCAGGGCAAGCCTGCTCTTTCAAGAGTGGCAGTTGTGGGGTCTTTATAAAGTCCCCTGGAGGGCTGTTTGTGTGTGTTTAGTGGAAGTGACATGCATGCAGACATCTTGGGTCCCCCTTACCCTCGCCGTTCCCGGCCACCTACCACGGCCTGCGTCCTGGTGACAGCGCCGCTCTTACCCTCTCCAGGCTGCACTGTGGGGTTCTCTCCCACCCCCCGTTTCTGTCTCTCTCCCTCCAACAGCCTTTGCACAGCCATCTGTTCTTCTCTGCTCTCCCTCCCAGTGGTGACTTTCCTCTTGAGCACGGTGAAGGTTCTACTCAGACTCGCCAAGGTGCAGCTTCAATGGCAGCGTGGTTTCCTTCCGTCTCTGCTATTCGCACTGGGAGAGAGCTTTCCTGCCTCTGGGCCAGTATAACGATTCATGCTCATTGCACTAGAATCACTAGAATTTGCTGTTTTGTGTATGGTTTTTTCCCCTTTCTCTTACATAATTGATGAGTGGTTCTCAGCCAAGGGGTGAGTCTGCATTTCCATCAAGGGCACACTTGGCATTGTCTGGAGGCATTCTTGGTTGTCACACGAAGGGAGTGCTCTGGCACCTGGAGGGTGAGAGGCCAGGGAGGCTGCTCTAAACGCTCTGTGGCTACAGGGCGCCCCCCCCACCCCCATAAAGAATCATCCACCGCAAGATGTCCAGACCAAGATGTTGGTACATTGGCAAGCCCTGTGTTAGGTTATAAGCTTTCTGAAGACAAGAACTATACTTCCTATACTTTTTATCCTCCATAGTATGCAGTTTTGAAATATAGTCTTGTTCAATTATTTTTAAATGATGACAGTAAACATTTGATATGCACTTATATGTCTAGTTTTGAACCTGTATATAGATGCCTACTGCCCAAAGAGTGGCCTCTCATCTGTCTTACCCACAAAATATTCACATCCGCCAGCACGCATCACATCTAGACGGGCTCATGGCCGTGGTAACCCTTCGTCATTGAGATTCTCTGAGTGTCTCCCTGCACTGCTGGGCCCCATAAAGCAAAGTCCCAGCTCACGTCCTCTCCGCTCCTTACAGAAACTCCTCCTTTAAGCTCGGCTGCAGTGCCTTGTGTCTTCTGTCTTTACGGAGGGTCCGTAGAAGCAGTGCTCTGTCGAACGGCATTTCCAGCCCTTCCCTGGGGCTTGAGCAGCTCCGTTTCATGTGCCCACTGCCCTGGGAGGTGACTGTGACACAGCCCCTTCGTTTTACAAACGAGGCGAGTAAGTCTCTGTGTTACTCAGTGTCCTTCCTCCAAGGACCCGCATGATGAATTTCTACCTCAGTTTAATTCCAGGCAAGCATTTTGTCTCTGTAGATGAATATGTGTGCTAGATATTGTCGAGAAAACAAAATCCTATGCAACCCAATATGCGTCTCTTTTTGTCTTCACTGTCAGAAAAGTTAGAACCAAATTGAATGCCCAGGTGTTCGAGTCTGCTGCACTGAGGTGTCTGAAACCATCTATTTTCTTGTGCTTTCTTCAGCAGGAGGGTTATCCTTAAATGCCTTCTCTTGCACCGTGTTTTAAGCTTTAAGCTGCCTCCAATCTTCTGAGAGTAAGGAGGATACAAATCTTAACTTAAAAAAACAAAAACTTCCTAATGTTATCACGAATCATCTTCTGTCGTTGAGTGCCCAGCACCTGGGCCCTGAGCTGGGGGCAGCCTGGACTAAACTTCCACCTCTGCCACTTGTCATATGTGTCACCTTGGGCTTATGTCCCTGACCTCTCTTGGCATGATCGCCACTACTGCATAGGCTTGCTGAAAGGGTCAAGGAAGAAATGATAGGTCAATGGAAGCATCTTTCTGTGTCACCCCTGAACAGGTGCTTTGGACTTCTACTGCCTGCTGCAGTGCCCAGCCTCATTTGTGAAGTCCGTACCTCTGTGTTTGCTCCAGCTAGCATCTGCACCATCTGCTGTTCAGCAATATGGACAACTTTTCACTTTGACATAGGTTCCCGTATTGATCATTGACCTTCCCCACCAAAAGATCATGTTATTGATACCAAGTTCTCATTCCCTGTCCCTGTGATTTTAAGTGGGAAGGTAGGTCACGTGAACAGCGGCACGACCCTCCACCTCGAGTCCTTGGCTGGTGGTCGTGGCTGGTGGTTTCGGAGCTTGGCTCTGTTAGGGCTCCACCTCTCGGGCTGTCAGCTGGCCTTGAGGTTTCACACTGTAAATAGAGGGGATACAGCCCTAATGGGTCTTCTTGTTTTTGGTCCTTGCCTTAAAACGGGGTGCATTTAGAAACCGATGAAGAATACCGAATAGTCAATATGTCTTTACCATGAAACATTTCCCCATTTGTTTAGATGCCCAGAGGCTCTGGGAAAAATTAAAGAAATAGTGCAATTCCTTTGGGCAAAAAAAGTCTTCAATTTTTAGAGTAGTCTGAGTCTCACAACTCCTTGCAAGGCAGACGATGAGGAAGCTGAGGTTCAGAGAGCTGTCAGGGCGTGTCCTGGCCCCACGGCTGCCAGTTACTGCGCCTGCGTCTCCAGGGCTGCTGCCGTCTCTGGGAGCCACGCAACACTCCAGCCCCATGCTCCCTAAACTGCTACAACTGAGACCCCCAAACCCAGACACATTTCCATTCTTTGCTGAATTAAAAGGAGGGGATTTGGGATTCAAGTTAATACACCTTCCAGAGCTGTGTTCTACAAATATAGTAATCCCTAGCCATGTATACCCCTTGAAATTTAAATTTTAGGTAATTAAAAAGGAACAAAGTTAAAAATCCAGTTCTTCAGTTGCACTGGCCTCCTTTCAAACCCTCAACGGCCAGCTGTGGCCGGGGCACCCATCCTGGGCAGCTCAGCTGTAGAGCATCTTGGCGCTGGGAGAGCTACTCAGCGGTGCTCCCCAGAGCTGTTTTCTACCCACATGGGGAGTGACGCAGTGGAGGCACTGCTGCGTGTCAACCACTTCTTACAATTCTGAAATAAAGGGCCTTTCTGGAGGAGGGGCTTTGTGAGGGGCTCTGGGCGGTGACCCACCCCTGGGTCCGCCCTTTTTTGCACCTGCACGGGTTTGCACTGCCAGCCGTTCACACCACTCGGGAGAGCTGCAGATTACAGTGAGCCCAGAGGCCAATTGGCAACTGTCCTTTACTCCAAATACACGTGCTCAGTCAGGGGTGTGCCCCAGTCAGTGACAGGGGCAATCTCAAACCCCTGAAGGAAATGAGGGCTTTTCCTTTCTCCGATGGAGTTCACCTTCCAGCAGGGCCCCCGCAAGAGGTCCCAGTGCCATCTCTCCAGCAAAAGGGCAAGAGGTCACTCAGTTTCTAAAAGGGCAAACTTGCTTTCCATTTGCTTCTTTTATGTTAATTTAGAGAAATTGAAGTGTTGAAATATGGTATTAAATGCTTAGGTGGTTTCTAACTCCCCAGGGAGGTTTCTGCTTTATATCTCTCGATACATAAAAATCTACTAACTAAATGCTTTTGCTGTTATCTCTCTGTGCCCCTGTATCCAGCTGACCTTGACTTTTCTTACTTCTCTGCTTCTCTGGAGGCTTTGGCACGGGGACAGATCCCTCACTGGAGCACCCACATGGTGCCTTTGAAGCTCAGAACAATCTTTTTTCCCTTGTCCCAAAATAGTGCCTCTCTGATTACCCCTGGTGCCCAGGCCGTCATTATCCCAGGCTTCTGGCTCTGCCTTCTCCTCATCCAGATGATGTCTGGCACACAGAATGTTGTGTCTTTCTTGCCCCTAAATTCACATTTTTCTTGAGTACTTTGTTAATAATATTAACCACATCACCACCCATTGAGCTCCTACCGTGTGCCAGAAGCGGTGGCGAGCACCTTACAGGTATTATCTACATTTAATCCCACCACCTGGACAGCTGTCACCTTGCTCCAGGCCTCCGTCATCTCTCACCTGGGCCATCACTAAAGCTCCCAGCAGGTCTCCTTTCTTCTATCCTTGCCCCCTTCTGTCTGCTCTCAACTAAGCAGCCAGAAAAACCCTGTTAAAATGTGAGCTAGATCATGTTATTTCCGTGGCCCCAGCATCCTCTCTTCTGATTCATAGTCAAGGTCAAATTCTCTACAATGGTCTATGATAAGATTCTGCCCCGACACCCCGCATCACTGCCCTGACCGTATCTCCTATCACTTGCCCCTCCCCGCTCTGATCCAGCCCTGTGGGCCTCAGGGCCTGTGCACTTGATGTTCTCTCTGCCACACATCCACGTGGCTTCAAGTCTTTTTTTATTCAGGTATTTCTTTCCCAGTGAGGGCTTTCCTGGTGACCCTATTTAAGCTTACACACACATACACACACACACACACACACACACACACACACACTTTATCTCCGTAACGCTCACCACCATTAAAAGGTCATTCACTTATTTATTTTATTGTCAGTCTCTTCCAACAAAGAATCTAAGTCCCCTGAGGAGAGGGTTTCTGTCTGTTTTGTTAGCTGGCGTATTCCCAGCACCCAGCACAGGACCTGGCGCATCATAAGGAACTCACCATGTATTCTTTAAGTTAAGGAATTCTCATATATCCTTAGATCGTTGTTAATTCCAATTTTATAGGTGGGGACACTGAAGCTCAAGGTTAAACAGCCTGCCTGAGATCACACAGCTGGCCCCTCAGGCCCTAAAGCTCATGACTGATGTTCTGTCGGTGCCCTTCGAAGGGTCCCTCCAGCGCACCTGCTCCGCAGCCCACTCGTGCCTGCAGGTGGAGACTTTCAGAGTGTGCCAGGCCCCACAAAAGCAAGTTCAGCAAATTCCTAAGACGCTGAACTATCATCACCAGGCAGAATTTCTACAAATGGCTGCATCTCTCTACACTGTGGGTCAGAAAAGCTCAAAAAGTACAGAGTCTCGGAAGACCTGGGCGCCAGCCCATTGCGCTGTTGGGGAGGTCAAAAGTAGGTAAGCTCCCTTTCTACAGGGCGGAGCTGGGAATACCGAGTTGAACCTTTTATTTTGACTTAAATGAAGGGTAAAGATTCCAGCAAATAAAGACTGGACTTTTAGCAGATTTCTCATTGGTATGGTCAACAAAGATTAAGTTTTAAGTTAATTTTAGAAGAAAAGTAGAAGAGAAAGGAAAATATTTTAAGTTTTTGCTAGTGAACAGGTGTAACAAAAATAATTTTTTTTCAAGAATGCATTTGGTACTACTGGTATACTCATTTTTACTTATTTTTAACTTGTGGTAAAATACACATAACATACAATTTACCATCTTAAGTGTGCAGTTCAGCAGTGTTAAGTATATACACACCATGGTGCAATCAATCGCCTGACCTCTTCCTTCTTATAAAACTGAAACTCTGTCCCTAGGGAACAACAACCCTCCATTGGCCCCTCCCCCAGCCCCTGGTGACCGCCACCCTACTTCCGGTTTCCATAAATTTGACTACTCTAGGTACCTCATGCAGCGGGGTCCCAGAGTATGACTCTTTTGGGTCTTGTTGCTTTTGCTCAGCATAATGTCCTCAAGAGGCACCCATGCTGTGGTCTGGGTTCGCTTTTTAATACTAGCTTAGGCGTTTGCTTCATCTCATTGGGCTGGCTGTGAAGTACCAGGCTATTCTTAGAGACATTTATTTTTCATAAGCATTTTGTCTGCTTTTATGATATGTTAAGAAAATGCTTTGTTTATAGCCACCCTTCCAAACAGCATGGCTTGCCACTGAGCAGTACTTTTCCATGTAATTATACTTTTTCCACTAAAATAAAACCATTTGTTAAAAGCAATTAATTATCAATAAATAGAGAACAGACTTTAAATAAGATACACAGTGCAGTGCGTGTTTTAGAGCAGTGGGTGTCTAACTGGCCCCGGGAACCGTGGGGCCTCAGAGTCGTGTCCAGGGCCACGGAGGGGAGACCGGCAGGGTTGAACTCTAGCCTCACACCCCTACTTAACTCAGAGCAGCTTCAATTGCATGTCTCATATTGTGGGGTCCTGCATAACATTTTATTGTAATAGAAAAGGTTCCATATAGGTGTCATTAGTGCAGCAGATATTCTGGTTCTCCCCCTTCCAGGCTCGTGGTAGAGTTGTACTTTCTGATCAGGTGGCGGTGAGCCAAGACACTGATTCTGACTAATGACGATGTCCTTCTATTCTGGAGCATGGAATTTTCAATGCAAACCCTCCAGGCCACCCCCGTCACTGCCTTGTCCCTCTGCTGTAGTGTTACAGCCTGCGTGTTTATATCGTCCCCAAATTCACATACTGACTCCCTAACCCTCAATGCAATGTTGTTTGGAGATGGTGCCTCTGAGACACAGTTAGACCAAGAGACACGTGGAGCCCTTATATTGGGATTCATGCTCTTATACGAAGAAACAAGAGGGAGCTTGTGTCTCCCTGCTCTCAGCTCTGTGAGGGCGCAGCAAAAAGGCAACCATCTATGAACCAAGAAGAGGACTTTCATTGTACACTGGATCTGTCAGCACTTCGATCTTGAACTCTCCAGCCTGCAGAACTGAGAGAAATAGAAATATGCTGTTTAAGCCACCCAGTATATGGTATTTCGTTATAGCAGCCCGAGCAGACTGAGACAAAGGATCATGGGGAATGTTTCAGGCAGTGGCTCCTCTATAAACATGGGTCCCCAGGTGAGGATGATAAAATGACTCAGAGAGGAACATTCAGCCAACCCTAAATATTCAGCATGAGCTAGAAGTAATTCTTTGTTGTTTTAAGCCACTGAAATTTCAGGGTTGAGTTGTCAATGCACCACGATGGGGCCTATACTGACTGATACACATTGCTTTTAAAAGTCTGAAAACCACCATTTTGGAGATATATCAACGTTTATGTAGTGTCCAGGCGCCTCTCCACTAATCGTTAACTCTTCCGCGGCCTGAGGCAGGACCGGGGTTTCTTTACCTTCTTTTCCTCCTAGACGCCTGCCTTCCACACTTGACTGGGGCTGTAGGCATTTCACCACATAGTTCACTTCTGGAGTTTTCTGCTGCTGTAGATGTTAACTTTTTCCAGGAAAGGAGTCTTTGATTGCTACGGGTTTTCTCATTCAGCAAGTGCTGCTCAGTAATATTTCTTCCTGATGCTCTACTCCCACCTCAGCTGTTGACATGAGAGAAAAAAATTAATATATCCATTTCTTCTCCTGGCTCATGGCTGAGCTATACTGAGAAAAACAGATAGACAGAGACAGACAGAAAGGGGAGGAAGGTGAGGAGGAAGAAGGAGGTAAATCAGAAGAAAAAGGAGACAAGGAATGTTTTTAGGCAGCTGGGTTCTGTGGACGGCCCCTTTTCCAACCAGGGGTTCTGAGTCCGTGTTCATCAGCGGGAGGCTCTCCCGCCTCAGAGTCATGCGGTGAGCTTGTCAAAAATGCAGTTTGCTGTGAGCTCCCGCCGGGAATGCCAGGGGGACTCCCACGCACACTGAAGTGTGACACACACACTTAAAAATCACCTGCTCACTGGCCATGTAAATAGCATCACAAGCGTTATTTTCTTGGTAATATTAGATGATACCATTTTTTTCAGTCTAGTTTCCATACCCAAGTTACCTTCTGTTGAGTAAATGTTATAGTCACTAAATTCTCAGCCCACTTCAGAACTCACCTTTTCTAATATATAGTGAAACAGAGTTTACCAATATTTTGAAATGGAAACATAAAATGATATGCTTGCATTTTGTGCGCTTATTTTGTATATATTTTAAACTGTTGCATTCTTAAGTTAAAGGCAAAAAAAAAGAAGACACACTCAATAATTGATTGTGATGAAGCCACGTGAGCATAAGGTAACCAGGTGCTGGGCCTCAGGCTTATCACAGAAGCAAGATATTGGCGATGGATCTTGCTCATCAGTTACATGTTCAGAACTTGACGTGTATTATCTCATGCAACGCTTGTAACCACCCTTCGGGAGAGGAGTTACTGTTTTGTTTTATATCAGGGTGCCAAACTCATTTTCACCGGGACCACATCAGCCTCGTGGTTGCCTTCAAAGGGCAGAATGTAATGTCAACTCCTTAACAGTTAAGGAGTAATTACATTTATACAGTCCTAAAGTTATTTTGGCCCTTTGAAAGCAACCACGAGACTGATGTGGCCCCTGTGAAAATTTTTGGACACCCCCGTTTTACAGGTAGGAGACCCAGACTCAGAGGTGAGGTAACTTGCCCAAGGCCACATAGCCAGGAAGTAGCAGAGCCTGATTTATATAACGTATCAAAATCCATATTCTGTGTCCCGAGCCACTGTCCCCTGGCAGGAATCGCAGACACAGCTGAGGGGGCACACTGGAACACTGGCAGAATGGGAAACGCGTCCCAGAGGGCAGGTCTGCGCAGACCAAATCACCCTTAATTTACAGGCCTGAACGCCGGTGGCAGCATGGAAATACGCAGTGCACACTGGCATCTCTGAAGACAACTGGCTGGGTCGGGGCCGGGGGTCCACTTCACACACAGATGTTGTTTCATTTGGTCAAAGTAGGTCAGGGGAGCTAGGCGGAGTGACAGGTGGCTCTTTACCAGGAGCCGTGGCGGACTGCAGGCGGTCAAGGTGGAAAGAACACAGTGATGCCCCGGTGTTCCTGTCCCCCAGGCAAGGCCAGGACTCCCTCCTGAGGCGGAGGCATTTACAGTTCTGTAGGAAATGTCTCCAGGACAGGTTGGCCAACAGATCATCCTAGAAATAACCACTTACACAGAAAAAAAGTTCTTTATGCAAGTGCACTTCTAATTCTATTCCTAGGACTAGAACAGGAACACCGAGAGAGGAGGGGTGTAAGTAAGTGTGGAAGGAGGCTGGGAGGGTACATTCTCTCTTGCACAGGCACTATCAACACAAGCCACACGCTCAGGTTCCTGCTCCCTTCAGCCCCTGGAAAGCCTGCTGGATTTTTCATAACCAGCACTAGTTCCGTGTACCCACACAACCAGCCTCACGCATAACTTTTGTTAATATTCTTTTATTTAGGTATTAACTTAGTTGGGTGTAGAGTCTCCCCTCTTTGCCTATTTCCTCTTAGCCAGTCACATGCTTTGGGGACATAATCCATGCTTATTAATAATTATGATATTTCTCTGTTGTGAGTCTTCTATCCTTATGATGAATTATCATTGGAGGAGAAATGCTCTGCAATAAAATGTGTCAACTTTTTAATGAAAACTACTATATTGAGTGTCTGCCAACAGCTATTCCAATGTAAGTTATTAGGATACTATCGCGTTAATTTTTAGGGATTGATATATGCTTACGAGGCTTGAAAATACCTGAGCTCCTGGAGCAGGGTGAACCGTACCTTGGACATTTCGCTACTTGACATGCAGGGGGGCTTCTCTATTAGCTTTGAAAGCATCTCATGGTGCGGCTGCTTTGCTGATTGAGTCGTGTAGATCACTCAAATTCCTCGCGATGGTTTACACTTTAATCGTTCTCCCACAGTAATAAAATGGTAATTGGTGTCGTTTAATCTACTGTGCTGTTTAATGCCCTGAGACTTCTGGGGATTTCACACAACCCATCAAACATTAACCTACACTATTTATTTACTCCATGAAAGAAAATTCTCCCTTTTCCTTGGGTGCCCTGGCTTTTAATTTTAAAGAAGCCAGCCAAGGGAGAATTCATCCTGTTGGGTGTGTCCCAAATTGGAGAGAGGTTTTGTCTCTCTAAATTCTTCTGAGCTCTGTGGCTTTTTCACTTTTGCCCAGGAATACTTAAGTCACTGAGTTAATTCACACAAAGACCTTCCTTTGCTAATTGTCCCTCATGTCAGGCTCTAGTGACAGGGGCTGAGGGAGCCAAGCACAGAAATGAGGGGGGTTCCTTTCCAAATCAGGCGCTCTGGGACCCCACTCTGGGAAACACAGATGATTTTTAAAAATGCTTAAAATTTTCCAAAACAACAACACACCAACTTAAGGAGAGGGCATGGATAAAGGAATGAGAAAAAGTTCAGTCTCAGCTCAGATCCTTCCCTAAGCTGGGCACCCTTGAACTTGGTCTGCCTCCCTTATCTCTGTCACTCCTGCAGTACAAAAATGTCCATGCAGCAGCACCTCATGAGAACCAATACTGTATGTATCACCCTCCCGTGGAAACAAATGACCTAACAGAATGGGGGAAATAAACTCACTAAGCACATAAATAACCATTATGGGCAGCTCTGTGTGACGCCAAGGTATTGAATCCAGAACCTGACAAAACATTAGAAAGATTTGTAAATGGTTGTGGCTGTAGATGTAGGAAACAGCAGACCACATATCTCCAGCATTTTCAAATTTATTTTCTTTTTATCAAAATGGAGTACTTAACCTTGATCTTGGCTTTCCTGAGTGGGAAAGAAACAAGATTCCAGGGCCATCCGTACTATCCTAGGTATGCGTACGATACTGGCAAGGGTGCAGTGGATCCAGGTCCTGGCACAGTTGTTGCCGCTGGAGACACTCCCATGGATGGAGACACGGGAAGAAAGGGGCTGGAAGGGCAGGTGCTTCAGACAGGTCTGGCTCCCAGCTTCCCGTGTGGAACTGCAGTGCATGAAGAGAGCAATTAGGAAAGCAGCAGCTTCAAGGTGGGGTGGGGGCAGGGCAAGGGCTGGCTCTCTCCTAAGCAAAGGCCCCTTATTTCTTCTAGGTTAATCAGCTGTTTTTGCTCTTCTTCTGTTGCTCCTTTCCTGCTTTGCTTTCTTTCCCTGATCATGAACATCAACCAGGAATGGTCAGCCTTCAGCTCACCTTACCCCGTCTTTCCTCCCTACAGCCACGGCAGATCCTACTGGTTGGCCACAGCACCCTTTGGCCTGAGTGATACAGGGTCTCGGACCACTTGTCCACATGCACTCCAGAGACCTGTGACTGGCAGCAGAAGCCAGTTTCCAGGATGGAACTTGGCCACCCTGAGTGAACCCCAGGGTACTGTGTCTTTCCCAGCCAGTTTCTCTCCAGCTTATCATGTGTAGTAGATACATGTAAAACACATGTTGAATGAATGAAGGGCCGTGACTAGTCATGGAAGTGTGGTAATTCAACTGGAAACATACAAATAATCGTGGAGGATGGAAAACGAGATTCTAAGATAATATTTTTGAATTCTTGATGTGTTTTAGTTTATCTGCCCCATTTTTCCTCATTCATTAACAAAAGTGTGGCTAACTATAGTTCAAAAATAAGTCACCAACCCATGTATATGTTAAGAAATCAACAATATAAGGTTTTTAGAAATTGGATGAGATTAATGTCAGCTAAAGTAAATCTTTTAATAACATTAAAGTAATATATGTTCATTATAGAAAATCTGAAAAATAGAGAAAGTAAAAGAAATTTAAAAAATCACAAGTAGTTCTATGCCTAACAAAATTCTAATGATTTTTAACATTTAAAATTTGCAGTCCTGTTTTGGAAATACATAAATACATCTTTAAAATGGTTTCCCTTCCTCCTTTCTTTCTTGCTGTATTGTTATTCTTTCCCTAATTAAGCAAGATTAAGATCATTCTATGCACAGTCTTGTAACCCATATTTTTTCACTTAAAAATACACACTGAGCATCTTCCCAGATAAATGTCTACAATTTAGTGCTCAGAAACGAATTCCTACTTTTCCATCAGGATGCAATTTTCTCTTTGGGGTTGAGTGCTGGATAGTAGTAACAAACCATCTTTCAGAAAACGCTTTTCCATAAGGCATTTTAAGAAGAACTATCAAATTTTCTACTTCTCATCTCCCCCCCAACTCCCTCCCCGCAAGTAACAAAGAAGTTAAAAATTTCTGCTACCACTGAGAAGACATTTGAGTACCATCAGTAGTTCTGTTAGAGGGAAGTTTGTGATTACGTGGAAGAGGAAGTCTTTCAGCGGCTCTGTGGGGGAACGAGAGAGCGCCGCGCTCCTGGAGGCCACTCCCACACCGGGAAGATGCTGTGAGGAGGCCTGCAGACAACCGTGTCCTCCCCTCACGGGGAGCAGCCACAGCTTGGGCTCCACCAACCTCTCAGGATGGGGACTTGCCTTGGATTTTAGGAAGGCTGCCCCTAACCACAGCCGGCAGGAGAGCTGAAACGGTGCCCACCGGAGACCAGACCTCGACAGATGCAGAGCCCTTGGGGTCTCTACGTGTTCTGCTGCAGAACTGACCTGGTCTTACCCCGGATCAGCCTCCCCTGCAGGTGACCAGAGCAGTCAGCTCTAAAAATCTTATCCCCTGCTTCAGTAAGGCCGGACCGAGGAAACCTGCAGTTGGGGGATTTTATGGAGAAGATGCTTCCAAGAAACCAGAACTAATGAATGTCAATGGGCTGATTCTATTCCATGCCATTAAGCAGAGCACTGAAGCCCATGGACACAGAATACCAATCAAAGGACCATGCCCAGTGCTCCCTTTAGCTTGGTGATTTCTCCTTTGAAGGCTCACCAGAGTGCAGACAGAGGGCCAAGGCCTGCCTTTAACTCTTTGCTTGACCTTCCTCTTTGATTACACAAAGGCACTGCCTCTCACACATCCAGGGTTAGCGCTTTGGTGCCCTTGCCTACAGGGAGGGCCTACCCAGCTAACCAAGCCCCTGAAGGCAGCTTCCCACTCTGCTCAAACAATTTCCAAGAAAGAAGGTTCTTCAAAGACCCCTGGCAACCTTTCTGGTGGCTCACCACTTGCATAGGTCGCAGCCCTAACCCTTTCTGATACTGAAAAATAGTCTCTGGCCTTGTCATCAGTGAAAGGGAACACTACCTTTGCAAAACTGTCCTTTTGTTCCCTTCACTCAAGCATCCTTGTCTTGGCAAGGGATTGCTTGATTGTTGATGACAAGAACCTACTCAAGCTAGGCTGTTATTAAATACAAGATCGAAGGCCAGAAATGCAGCTGGGCTTAGGAGGACCTGGAACTAGTAACTTGTAAGTTACAAATGTGTTTTATGTGAGTAACCAAAACAAACAAACAAAACAATCAGTAATACTGGCTTAAACAATCAAAAATCTTGTTTTTCTCATGAAATAATTTCAAAAGCAGGCAGTCATCCATGTCATTAGGAATTCAAGGTGGCACTTTTGTACTCACGGTTGCAAGGTGGCTGCTGCCTATCAAAGCATGGATACGTGACCCAGTCTGGAAAAAGAGGGTAGAGAGGAAAAGGTTAAAGTGGAAAAGAATGTTGGATACATCTAACCGTTTGGGAAGCTCTCTGCTAGAGGTCCCACCCACAACTTCTCATTGGCCAGAATTTCGTCAGATGGTCACCTAACAGAAATATGAAAGAAAGGTCAGCTGAAAGATGAGAAAGCTATTTTTTAAAAATAGACATACTGCTGCTTGGAGTACAATCTGATTTCTGCTGGCAAGGAAGAAAGAGGAAGGGGTATCAGGTAGCAATTATCTCTTGCTGTGTAACAAACTACCCCTAAACCCGGTGGCAGAAAACACCAGCCCCTTTCTTTTCTCATGTCTCTGTGGGTCAAGGCTTAGCATGGACGGTTTGTCTCTGCTTTAGAACATCTGAGGCTTCAGCTGGAATGGCTCAAACATGGGCAGGCTAGTGTGGCTGGACCTCTGCTTCTTCTGGTATCAACTCCGATGGCTGGACTAGGGTTGGGGGACCCATGACAGCCTTCCTCACATATCTGGGGCTCAGTGCGGGCCTTCAGGTCCCTGTGACATAGACTCTCTCTCGTTCATGGTCTTTGTCATTCAGTAACCTAGCCGACACATCTGTGCATGGCGACTGACCTCCGATGGGATGGAAACAGAAATTGCAAGGCCTCCGAACGCCTGTCCTGGAAGTCACACAGCATCACTTTAACACATGCTGCTGGTCCAGGTAAATTGCATAGCCAGCTGGGCTTCAAGCGATGAACGAAGGGACCTCCACCCCCTGATGGGCAGAGCAGCGTTGCTCACAGATGGGAGGAACTGTTGATATTGCCTTTGTAGAGAACCTTCTTAAGTGGCCCAGGCACTGAGCCTGCTCCCTGACACTTTGTCTCTGCTTTTCTCTACAGATCTGTTCATTCTTCCTCAGCTTCCTCTTTTTCTCTCAGTACAAACACAGCTGCCCCAGAAAAGTAGCATCAGCCCTAGAATTTCCTAACTTTTATGAGTTCTGAATCTACAGCCAACTAACTGGAAAGTAGCACAGGGACAGGTAGGAAATCACTAGGCAGTCCTTTCCTCTAGACCAGAAACCCCAGCTCCTTCAGGCATTTCATGAATGTTTTTCTATAGCTCATTTGGGAACTAACCTTCAAGAAAAAGGCACTACCTTACAGTAGGTATTCAACAGTAAGTGTGGGTGTGATGATGTGAATGTGGCATAAAACCATTTGGAGAGCTTTTAAGGAGCAGTTTGTGAAAATAGAGTTTATATATATTTTTTATTTTTAAAGCCCTAAATCAAAGAAAAAACAATTTCTATCAGATTTCATTGTTATCTGGTGGTGGAAAAGAGTGGGTTTTTTATTGCCGATGCCTCCCCACACACACCTGTGTGCACACACGTGCGCACACACCATGGTCTGGACCCGCACATTTATTGATACAGTTCCCATTACCAGTAAAAGCATTGTTCCCCCCGCGCCCCCACGCCCCCTGCCCCACCACCAATAGTCAAGACCTAGCAGGAATGAAGGCACATGCAGGGGTGTGATGACTGAATGATAACATGAGATGTATTGGGGTCATTTTTTTCATAAGGGTCTGCTTGTGCTGGGGGTGCTTGTTTCTGTGAGGGAAAGATGTAAAAACAGTCACCAATTAAAAAATTAAAAAGGTAGTGCATGAGAATCAAGAGCCCAGAAAGTATGAGGCCAGGACTGCTGGGTGAACGTTCTTTGTCTGTTGAAAGAGTCAGAGAAGAGAGGTACCGACTTCTAAGGCCGGTGGTCACTGCAAAGCAGGTCAGCTTCACTGCTTCCCCGAGGAGGGGCTGAAGGGTCTCAGGCAGGAGCCCTCAAGCCCTGCCTTATCCTAGAAGCACTTGAGCTTATCCAGTCAGTCTCCAAGAGGGCCCTGTGGCCTTGCTGGGTCGTTGGGCTCTCTGTGTGTCCCAGGACAGGAGCTGTGAGTAATCGGTTGCTGAGCCGTGCCATGGGCCTTCCTCCAGCCCGTGATTCTGCTCCCTTCCTGGCCAGTGTGGTTGGGACTCACACCCTGATGCTGGCGAAGGGGATCCGCCCCGCCAGTAGTCACAGGCTGCCTCTCTCTCTGAGCCCTTCTTCTCAAGATAGGCTCATGCTGACCTGGATCTCTGCTGGGTGTTCCCTGCCTTCCTTTGTTAATGCTGCTGTTACTTTCCGCTCTGCATTGGAGGCTGGATCAGATTACTAAGTATAGCCAGCAAAGACCCATGACCCCGCCACCGTGGGCAAATGGTTCTGTGCCACAATATTATATGGACCGAGACTCTAGAAGGGATGCACCAGGGGAGTGCAGATGACAAGGGGAAACTTAAGAGAATTTACTTTCTTCCTCCAGCCACGTGCCCCCCTGTCCCTTTTGCTAAGGCTGATCTTTGAGAACTAATTTCTACCAGCTAAATAGCAAAGGGGACATCAATTTCCTGTCAATGGCGGCAGCTTCGACAGTTCCTATCCCTCATTCAAACATGTGAATGCTCTGCCTAAATTGCACATTTCTCATTTAGCACACCTTTGAAAGCCTGCTCAGGAGCAGGCTGTGTGTGCAAGCCGTGGAGGGCATTGCAGAAAGGAGACATGAGAGCGTGCTCAGCTTACTTCAGGGAAGGAAATCAGCTTCAGAAATCAGGCTTTTGAAAACTGAGATTGTAGGAACAGATTTAGAAACTCACCTGAATCTATCTTAGAAAGTTATTAGTCTTTTTAAGATGCGTAAAAAGAGTTTCTGTCATTTTCTAAAAGAAGGGACCAAACGTTTGCTGCATCTCTGTTTAAAGGGGAGACCTTTAGCTGTGGGCTGTTCTAAAGTTTTCAGGTAACTTCGGTTGCTGCTTCTCAGCTGTACCCATGGGATCTGAAGGAAGCCTCTGCAAGTCACCTGTCCCTCTGAAGCCCATGCGACTCAATGGGAACAAATATTTCTCTAGTTCTAAGCTTGCAAATAAATTTCTCCAGCTAGCTCTTCCAGTAACCCGGCACAGTAGGTATTAAGAGCTCCCCTCTTCTGCTACAGAAACTGGTTCCCAAAGGAGTTAGGTGCTGGTCGCACAGCTGGGAAGGGCCTTGCACTTCTGGCTTGTTTTCAGGTCACCTGGATCGAGTCCAGGACAGTCCCCTCGGCTGCAAGGCAGCCCCATTCTCAGACACTTAAATCTGCATCCACCCTCTCTGAGGAAGGCTACAGGTGCTGAATCACCACAGTGGTGGAATTTCCTTCTGCAGTGTATTTTCCTTTGTCCTGGACTGGATATGCTGTGTTCTTCAGTCTTTTGGCCACCGAGATGAGAGTGTTCTGAAGACTTAATTAACTAATGTCTTTAATATCCGGCCACCTTGGGCAAATGGTTCGATGCTAAAATATTATAAGGACTGAGACTCTAGCTTTTCAGTTGCAGAAGTCCTTTATTTAAAGGGAATGGAGGGGAGGGGTTGTCTTCAACTACGCAGCTGGGCAGGGAAGAAAGATGGGATCACAGAACAGAGAGCTCGCTGCCATAGTGAGCTCCCAGGGACTGGGAAGGAGGAGGGACTCAGAGGAGCCCGCCCCTGCGCTCCTGCTGGGGAGGACGGCCAGCGGCTCTGGCAGTGCCACGTGACTGATGGGTGACCTTGGGCAGGACGGCTTGTTCCCTCATTGTACAACAACATTGCCGTGGGGAGCACCGCCCACTGAGATTTGACGTCTCAGCCTCTGTGATAAACAAGGCTAAACGAATTAGCCAGGGACAAAAAAAAAAATTAATTGAATTTTATAGAGAGAGGGTTTAGCTTATCTCGTCTTCACTAACAAAACAGAGACAATGTGGAGCTGCCATGGGCTTTCTTCCCCTCTGCTCCTTTACAGATCGTCCACAGTGCGTGGTCTGAGCAAGGCGGCTGCAGTGTGTTCTGTGGATCACGTCCCATCCCGAGACTGAGGGTCCAAGGCCTCCTCCCAGACCACTTTGTAGTTACACTGAAGCGGGGGATTACTCTGATGCGCTGCCACGTGGCTTAACATCATTTCTAACTAGAATCCTAATCCTATGTCACTGATTATAGAGGGGGTTGGGGGTCACCAGGGCCAGGTCCAGTAGATCGTGTACACTACTAAGGGTTACACTTGAGCACCCAGCATGCCCCCTCTGATTTCAGCCTACAACATGCAGTACTTTCAGAGCCAGGGAAGGCAGGGCGCAGCCACTTCAGGGTGGAGTTTGAGACTGTTTCTGCAAGACTGATATGTCCTATGAGCAAGGCGAACTGATGAGGTTGAAAATAGCAAGGTTTCTTTGTCCACTGTTCAGCCCAACAGCCTTGTCTCAGTGCTCAGGTGCCCTGCGATGTGCCCACTGGCTATTAATGTCAGCATCTTCGATGCTTCTGTCCCAGGTCTCTCTGCCAGAGATGTCTGCAAGGTGCTGCCTGGGAACTCTGCCTCCTCAGCCCGTGGCTCAGCCAACGGGGGGCAGGGCTGGGGCGCTCAGGTAGGACTTTTCTCATTTAGCCACTGAAAGAGGTAGACAACCCCTCTGCAAAAGCTGAAGCTGAGAGAGACAGGAAAACATGGAGCAAGACTGCTAGAAATTTGTTGTCCTAGTTAGGACCCCCACATGCCGTCTCTGAAGGGGTCACACTAGTGATCAGAGCAGAAATGGGATCAGCAAATTGGGAGAGAAGGAGCCTAGGAAATGCGGCCGCAGCAACAGAGATGACAAATCAGTCGAAGGTTTTCTCTTTAGAAAAATCTAGCTCACTGGCCACTAGTGATTGCTTGACTTGGACAAGTAGGCTAAGACCACCCAGCCTGCCCATGCCAGGCTCCAATTCAGGTCTCAGGGGAGGCTGGCGGGTGGTCTTAACCACTAGAGCCTTTCTTCTCGTTATCACATAGGGTTGAAGAGTGTTTGTGGAAGGGTTTTTTTCCTTTCCTGCATTCACCACTCTTCCACCCTGGCCCCAGCAAGTAGGAGGATTTTTCTGCTGACAGGGAGTTCTGTGGATTCCACTGCAGTGTTTGACTGCAGCATATTCTGTCTGTGATGAGTCAAAGCAGCGTGAGGTCCTAGGGAGACCAGCTTGGAGTTCTGCGCCCTAGCTTGTCAGGGCGTCCAGGGGAGGAAGTGTGAGCTCAGGTGGGTGTGAGGAGTGGGCTTCACAGGAACCGCCCCTAGCTCCAGAGCAGGGCCCAGGAGGGCTCAGCCCTGCCCACGTTTTTGTCATGAACTCAGCACGCATGAGGAGACACAGGACTTACTCTCTCTAGGTCTTTATTTTCTTGTCCATCAGAAATGACTGCTAATCCTGCAGGGTCACCCTCATGAAGTTATTTTAGATTGATTTTGTAAAGTTGGCAGGTGGGATTAGGCCATGCTACCCAGTGGAGCTGCTAGGAAAAACTTGCTAAAAATGCTAAAGACTTTTAGGTTATGGGTCTGCCTTGGCCCATGGAGCATAATATGTCAGCAGAGCTGTGGCCTAGGGTGTCTTGACGTTCTGTGTTCTGGAGGTGAGGTTAGGCTCAGCCCTGCATCTCATGGGCTTGGATGCTAAGTACAGTTTATACTTTCTGAGGACTTTATGTGAACCAGAGATTGTTCCAGCCATTCCTCTTCAAAACAAGATGGGGTACAAGTTATTGTTCTTCCCACTCTGCAGACAGGGCCACACTGGGGCACACCGAGGTAAAGCATCTTTCCTATGATGACTTAGTAATTGGCAGAAGCAGGATTTGGAGCCAGGATGTCCAGTTTCCGAAACTGAGGATTATAAGAAAAGCCAAAGGAATACTGGAATAGAAGCCTTAGTTCTGGTGCTGATACCATCAAATCACTTAGGCGTGCCCCTTCGCCTCTCTGGGTCGTAGTACCCTCACCTTTACCACAGGGGGGTTTGCAAAGATCCCTTCTATCTCTAAAAATCTAGAGAGTTGTCTTAGGGACAAGGTCTCTGTTGAGCAGCTGGACAGTCACCAAAAGTCACTAGAAGAAACCCAGGTGTTATAAAGACAACCACAAGCGTAACTACCACCTCAACAGCTAACGTCTGTTGGCACGTGCTGGGTGCCAGGCACTAAGCCCTTTGCAGGCACTGTTTCATTTAATCCTCACCACAGACCCATGAGGCAGGTGCCATCCCTGTTTCACAGAGGCAGCAGTTAAGGTCTAGAAAGGTTAATTAACCAATCAAGGTCACTTCCAGGCCACCTGGCAACTGAAGATGACTTCTGAAAATGACAGGGTAACCCTGGGAGACTATTGTCCCAGCAGGTCAGCTCCCACAAGCAGACGATCGTCTGGCTTCTACCTTCAGGCATCTCGGAGAACCAATCTTGGAAAATCATGTTGGAGGGATTTTTCCCCACTTTATTCCCTTTTGATTGAATATTGAACTTAAACGTCAGCAAAAAGGCAGAACACAAATGGGCCTCACATTGATGGTTAATTGTGGTCAACATTTTCAAGGCAAAATTGAGACTAGAAAACTAGTATAGGTTCCATGGAGTGGAGAGAGGAAGAGGGAGGAATTGATTTCTAAGAGTTGCATGGGATGTCACCTTAAAAAATACACCAGCAGCCCTGGCTGGTGTAGCTCAGTGGATTGAGCGTGGGCTGCGAACCAGATGGTCACTGGTTCGATTCCCAGTCAGGGCACATAAATGGGTTGCAGGCCAGGTCCCCAGTGAGGGCCACGTGAGAGGCAACCACACATTGATGTTTCTCTCTCTCTCTTTCTCCCTCCATTCCCTTCTGTCTAAAAATAAATAAATAAAAATCTTAAAAAAAAATACACCAGCAGACATGGAACTCACACAGCACACTCTAATGGAAAACAGTCCATTTTGGCCATAAGTCAGATAACATGGGACCAAGTCGGAACGGTCAGTAACTAGCCAAGTGAATTTAATTGAGCCAAGCACTATAAAGCACACTTCCTGTTTCTTCTTCAGATAGCAGAGTAATAGCAGCCCCACACTTGAAAAATTATAAATTTCTATAATAGCAGCAGATAATATCAATATTAAATAAACTGAGGGGCTTATTTGCACTACAAATGAATCATTTGCCTTACAAAGAGATTCCTTAACATTCCTTAGCATTTAAATGCTTGCTTATAGAAAGTTAATTGGGGAATAAGGCCAGAGGAGTGCCCTATTAATGCATTGTTAAGATATTAAGGTAATAAATCAGAGATCAAGGTTTCTGAAATGATTATCTAAGCCAATAGGTTGATTTTAAAAATTCAATTCATATCTCTCCATTGCTGAAAGCAAGGTACAACTCTAAATGTATCTTCTTTATAATTGTTATTAATGAAAACAGAAGTTTCCCTGTTATTTTTGTGCATGTTGTTGTTTCGTGTTTTCTTTCCCCCAATTTCTTTCCAACGCCACCTTCTCAGGAACAATTTCCATTCAGAAAACAGCAGGTGGGTTTATTCCCCATGCCTGTCTTTGTTCTGACTCGTCCTAAACCTGAGAAGCAGGACTGTGCTATAGGGAAGCAGATGGAGAAACGGGAAGAACAGCCTCCAATACTTTCTCTCCTAACCAAGGCCAGGCGTGCAGAAAATGATGTGATCAAAGGGTACCTCTCGGGGAAATGGTAAGATAGGTATCAGTGAATGGAATGGATTATGGGCAGGGATGACTATTACATTCCATCCAAGCAATTGGGATGGTTGTCTGGAAGGCTGTGCTGAGAAGGATTCTGAGATCTTTTTCAGCACATCAGGAAAGAATGCGGTGATTGATTAGTGGTGCCTGCCATGAGCAGGGACAGCCTTGACTAAGACAACAACCAAGGAATAGGAAGGGCTAAAAAAAAAGATGAGCAAATAGATTTCTTGGAGTTCCTCTAGAAATGTACAACTAACTGGCAGAACATGCTGTTTTTAAATTAGTGCTTCTCAGACTTTCATCCTCACTTCCCATATTTACCATTGAAACAACACAGCATGCATTTTGATAATTTGTTTCCTGGTCCTTACCTCCAGCTCAGATCTCCCTTTCACTGTCACCTTCAATGTTGTGAACCCCTTGAAAATTCCCTCTGCCCAGGAATGCTCCTTATTTTCTCTCCTCTCAGCTCACATTTCACAGTGTGTGAATGTAGGTGAGAGATTTGTTAACCAGTTTAGTTTTATTTCATCACTTGATATGCCTTGGAGTGGCTGCTGTGGCGCTCTGTCCAGGTCCCCTCCTCCAGCAGGGCGGCACTCTTTTCCACAGACACTGGGAGGGTGGGTGGCTCCTGGCTCATGGCTCCCTAACGCAGGGTACCAGCTTCTTCATACATACACTGGCTAAGATGGCGGCTTGTATAGAGATACTGATGTGGGTTCCGTCCCATCCTTTTGGGTTCCAGCTCAGCTTCATAGGTTTTACTTTGTCCTACTTCCCCTACTTCATCTCCATCATCTCTCCTGACCACCTGTCTTGCAGGCTTCAGGCTTCAGGCTCCAGCACCAGACAGATACACTAGTTTCACATAAGCTGTATAGCCAGTGCCCACAAGAGCATAAAGTCAGATCCCTTCAATAAATAAAAAATCTTACCCATCTCTGCATTCCTCCATCCACCTATTCCTCCTAGTTCTCTGTGATCAAACTCTGATCAATGCAGTTACCTCCCAGGAATACCCTCAGCTGAAGGGAGCCACTGAACCCCAGGTGACCCCGCTCCCCTTACCCAGTGACTAGTTAACGTAGGGATTTAAAGGCCCAGCCCTTTTGCTTTGAGGTGGGACAACTCTAAAGGGGCTTCCTGGTTCTGCAGCTCACTGCAGGGTTGGCTGAGGTCCATTACAACTGCACCATAGTCCAGTGTCTCCCTCTGCCCGATCTTGCTTCCTTTACCTCCACTCCACTTGCTCCCCACTGCAGAGACTGATCCCCAAGGCACTCCCCAAAATATCCCTGCAGGCCAGTTCTGTCTCAGAGTCTGATTCCTGGGGAGCCCAACTGAACACACGTTTCATTCAGTACCATTGCTTTCACTTTAACAAATTTGTATTTAGCAGGTCCTTGTGGCCAGGCACTGTGCTAGGCATTGAAAACACAAGAATGAATAAGACTTAATTGCTGCTGCAAGAGAACATGTACCTAATGCACAGGCAGAGATGTTAGCAGATAATTCCAAGACCTAGGCTTGCCCAGGAAGCTGCATACCCCTGACGTTCAAGAAGGGCTTCCTGGTGTACCTGAACTGATCCTGGAGGATGAGTAAAAGGTAGCCAAGGGAATTAGGGAGTGCACTCCAGCCAGAGGGGACAGCAGGCGCAAAGACATGGGATCGTGCTGTGAGAGGTGTGTGTGGCTATGGTGATAGGCAGGAAAGGAGAAGTCAGGCCAAGGAACGTGGACTTTACTCATGGGCAGTGGAGAACCACTGGAAGGGTTTTTAGCAGAGAGGCGATGTGGTCACGTTTGTGTTTCAGATACATCTTTAAGGGGAGACTGTCAGGGGAGTCGGGTGCATGTGGTGGTCCACACACCTGTTCCAGCCTTCCCCGGGAGTCGTCCTATACTGCGTTTCTGCAGTGGTGAGAAAGCTCAACATGGCTCTTCTAAGATCTTGTTGCGGCTAGCACTTAGGAGATAATTTAGGTTTTATCAATCAAATATTTAGCCAAGATTTGGAAGGTGGAGATGAGGCAAAGGCTTGGCCCCTGCTGGTTGTGTGGCCAGCTGGCTCCTGGAGGGGCTAGGGTTTCCTGCTGTGGTTTTAAAATCAAGGTCTCCTCTCATCTCGGCCGTTTGCCAATTGTCATGTTTTCCTGATCAGGCTGGCTTCCTGGTTATGGCAGTGGACGCATGGTTCTGGAGCTGGCAGCTGAAGCACAAGCCTCTGTGTTTGGCAAGGAGCTTCTTGATTGTAAAAGTGGCAGTAATTCCCTTGGTAACTAGGTTGTGCAGTGTGCTCTCAAAGCCATTTTCAAAAGCTCAGTCTGTTTCTTCAGCTTTTCCAACAATTCTGTAAGCCATTCAATGCCCTCTAACAAATCACCTTCTGCCCAGACTAGATAGAGTGGATTCTGTTCTCTGCACCTGAATCCTGATTGATGCCGGTGCAAGACTTAAGGCAGGGAGACCTGTCATAGAGCTGTTGCAAGTGTCCAGGCTAGTGATAAAGGGAATTGAGGGGACAAAGAAGAAAGGACGCATTGCAAAAACATTTGGGAGGTAAAATGAACAGTAGTTGGTGATTAACTGGGTGGGAAGTGTGAAAGAAACAATTGCTAAGGTAACTCAGTTTTCTGACTTTGTGGCCTTGCTTGGAGAGAAGTGCAGATAACTAAGGTCAGGACTTCTGGAGAGAATTGAGCTTGAGGCACAAAATGATGAATTCAGGTGCTTATGGGCTATTCAAGCAATTTTTCTCCTTTTTTATAATTAAATCAACTGTAAATGCACATGTAATTGCATAATTATTTAATATCCATGTCTTCCCCGAGTCTGTGAACTCCGTGAGAGTAGGAACTACATCTTCTTGTTCATACCCGGCACAGCCTGGCACTGGGTAGGTGCTTGACAGGCATTTGTCAAATGTAAAATACATGAAGTGAATGTTGGATAATAGACATTGAAATGATCACATCAGCACTATCCAGGTGAGCAGTCTCATGCACTGCTGCCATGAATAGCAATTGACGCTCAGCAAAATTGTTTGACGATGATGATGATGATGATGATGATGATGATGATGATGATGATGATGATGATGATGATATGGTGGTGTTTGACCAGGAACATACATCTCAATGGTTAGAAAACCAAGCCAGAGGTGTAGAATTTCGCCAGCATTCCCCTAAACCCAGAAAAATAGGCCAATATCTCCTACTTCAATCAAATTATACTTCTGTTACATATTCATTAAGTGTCAATTGTGTAGTAGGTCTATTAGGGGCTTTTCCCAGGTGCTTTGCAACTGGAAAAACTCCTGTCGATCTGTCATATACTAAGTGCAATTGCCAACCCTTCTAAATCAAAGCCAAAATTGACTCCAGCCCCTCGGAGTAAAGCATCCCTGCAGACGGACTGACTTCCTGCAGCTGCTCACAGGGCACAGGAGCAACCTGATCATTATCTGCAACGTGGTCATTAAGCCAGGCTTTGACAGGGGCAGGACTTGCCCCTGCCTGTTTTGCTCACTCACTACTGCCCTGTGGGTTTGTTGTGCAGACGGCACCTTCTTCTACGCAGGCGCTTCAGAGGGGATTCTCTAGTCCATCAGGCCCAATGATCCTTTTTAAAATAAGTGCCTTTTATGCCCCCTTACCTTCCTGAAGAGAAATTCATAGAAAATATAACCTGTATGTATACACGATCTCAAATCAGTGTCTTTCCCCACAGTAACGTGCAGACACTCAGAAAAGCTGTGTGACGGTGGTGACCGTGCTGACGTGTTTGACCAGGAACATGTCTGTGGTTGGAAAGCCCAGTCAGAGGTGCGGAACTTCACTGGCGCTCTCCCCAAACCCGGAAAACTAAGCCGGAATATACCACCATGAAGGCGACTCACAATAGAATGGAGTGTATCTCAATGTATAAATGGCCACACTACCAGACGTGAGGAAGGGCTCCGACGCTTGCCCCCGTATAAAATCCCCATGAAGGTCCCAGCTGCTGAGGCTCTGCAGATTGAGCGTACAATACATTGGTGACTTGGAACCATGAGAGGTATCGCTGTCTGTGATATGTCCAATGGTCCTTTGTAAAGTTCCAAGAAAATAAAGTCTTCCCTCCATTTGCACAGAGGTCACATTCTTTGGAAATTAAGCGTACATGAAACTGTAAACAAAATAAGCTCCCCCTCCAAAAAACCCCAAAACTTGTGTGAAGGTTCTAGGCTCAGATGGTGAAAACAGGTTTTCACCTGTGTGATTGTCCAGTAGGATGAAGTTGTGTGGGAGGTAGACAGCTCTTCATTGTGAGAGCTGCCCTTGGCAATGGACCACTCAATGCCAGGAGGGTCACCCAATCATTGTGACCACTTAGGAAACTGCTGTCCAATTTCCAAATGTCTCTGAGGCGGCAGCACCAACCCCACTGAGAACCATAGTATTCCAGCGTGAGTTCCCCTGCCAGGCCACTCCCCTGAGCAAACTGCCGCTTGAAGTAACTTGGGGCGAGGGGCGGGAAGTTCAGGTCTGGGAGGACGACAGGAAAGTGAAGTGGTCGTGAATCCTGAAACCTGCACCAAGGGTTAGCGTGATCGGAATTTCCTTAGCACACATTTTGCAGGGTTCACATCTGTGAAACTCAAACTAGCAATGCAAAGTTGCTATCGTCTCCTCCTGGAGACAGAGTGCAGGTAATGGTGGGGGTGGGGGGCAGGGCCTCCTTGACTTACTTGTAGCTCCAGCCCCTACCTAGGGCATTAGGGGTCTAGGGTATAAGAGGGTATGATAAATATTTGATGAACAAATTGATTGGCGCATTAGGTTCTGGTTTAAGCAATATGGTATGAATTTACGTGTCACCTAAATCATCTTTGAAGTACTCAAGGGAGCACAAAGCAATAGAAAGAATACTTGGCCAGGAGTCGGCTGACTAGAGTAAAATCTGGCTCTGCTATGAAAGATCGTGTGACCTTGGGCAAGTCACTAAACCTCTCTGGGCCTTAGTTTATTCATCAGCAAAATGAGAGGATTGAAACCAGCAGAGCCTAGGTTCTCACCTATTTGAATAGTCCCTGACTCTGTAAATTAGAAACACTAGTCTCATCAAGTTAACGCAATAAACGTGTCAGTATGTCTGGGCACTGTAGTGAGACCCGTAGTCCTTTAGACACTGGCTATCTTCTAAGAAGTTATAATGGTTTTATAACTTCATGCTTGTTTATTTTTTAAATACTTTTTTCAAATACATTTTAGTTACACGATTCAGAAATAAAACAGAGAAGTTTCACTCCTATCCTCATTTCTTTTCATTCTGTTAAGTAATTTTTTATTAATGTCTTATTTAGCCCTACAATATTTCTTTGTGCTAATACCAATTAATATTTTGAATTCCTTTTTTACACAAAAGGTAACTATGCACATATACACATGTGTATATGAAGTCTATCTGGAAAAAGTCCAGTCATTGTTAATATAATAAGAATGGTTTGCATGACATTGATGTGACCTAGCAGCCAAGGAGAGTGGACTGGAATGCGTGTGCATGAACAATTATGACTTCACTGTACCAGTCACTGGGGGCAGTAGATGCCATTGAGCATGTGTACTGTGTGGCCGTCACATTTGAAGTGACTGAGTAAGTAGAGGAATGAATCTGCAACAAGTTTTGCATTAACCTTGAACATTCCTCTGTGGAAACTATTCGGATGATTCAGAAGGCTGCAGCTCTGGGCAAATTGTCACAACAACGCGCCCGCTCAGGCATCGCATGCAGATTTCACAGAGTTTTTTGTGAAACATCAAATCACCCCGGTGACTCAGCCCCTCTATGGCCCATATTTGGTGCCCTGTGACTCCAGCTTTTCCCAAAACTAAAATCACTTTTGAAAGGGAAGAGATTTTTAGACCATCGGTGAGATTCAGGAAAATACGACAGGGCAGCTGATGATGATTAGAACTGTGTGAGATCCCAAGGTGCCTGCTTTGAAGGGGACTGAGGTGTCATTGTCCTGTGTACAATGTTTCTTGCACCTTGTGTCTTCTTCAATAAACGTCTCTATTTGTCATAGGGCATCGCTGGACACTTTCTAGACAGACCTCCTTGTATATACTCCTTTGTATTTGTATTGTTGTGAGTGAGGTTGAGCACCTTTTCGTATATTTCAGGACAATATGCATTTTGTCTTCAGTGTGCCCTAGGCTCATTTTTTTCTCTACTGAATTTTTAGTCTTTTCTTCCCTATTTTTAGAAGCTCTTTATTCATTTGGGAGATTAATGAGCTAAAAATATTTTAATACTTTTTCTTTTGTCTTTTTATGGTATTGAAATTATCTTAAAGCACTAATAACTATTGAAATTATTTAATAAGTGTATTAACTTCAACTCTATGCCAGGTATTGATGATAAAAATGAATAAGTAAACAGTCCAGAGGAGGAGCTTAAAATCTAGTCTAGAGTAAGGTATAATATTAATAATATCGACATTTCAACAGCTTTTTTACAAATCACTTTCACATATCTTGTTGATACCTCACAGGCTGTGTTGGTTAGATGTTAGTTTGGCTGGAGTGAAGGAAACTAACAATAACCGTGTCTTAAACAAAACACAGTCCCTCTGTTCTTGAGAGTCTTGATGAGTGGTCCGAAGTAGTGCCGGGCTCTCTGGTGTCAGAGACCCAGGCTCTTCTCGTAGCCTTGACCCCGAGATAGCACCAAAGGCGTGAGCTTCCTGTCTCTTAAGGGCCATTCCAGGAAGCTGCTCCCAGGCCCTTCCACTTGACCCCATTTAGCCGAACTTGGTCACATGGCCACACCAAATTGCAGAGGTGGCTGGAATTGTCCCAGGTTGCCATGTGCTAACTAAAAATGGGGGCTCTACTACAAATGAAGGAGAATGGATATTGGGGTTTAACTATAAATCTGCCAGAAAAATAAAGAGGAAAAGCACACGGTCCTCATTAAAAAGGATAAAAAGAAAGGTGTGAGGAACTTCCTGTTCAGGATGTTGGATTGAACACATCTTCTCCCTCTGGACACCTTACAAAAATAGTAAAGGGGGAAAAAGCATAAACTTATAACAGCAAAGAGCATGGAAAGGGGACACTATTCGTGGATGAATGATTTTATCACGTTTATGCCAAACAATGCATGCAAGAAACGTTGATGGGTGTGCACTAAAGAACGAGTCACCCTGCGCGGCAGAGCCTGGGAGAGGCTCTGGCGCTGAGAACGGGGGAAGGAGACCGGTTGAAGGAGCACAGATGAAACACCAGCTCCCTACTCGCCCGCCCCCAGAAGGCATGATAGCAGGAAATTATCACCACTTAAAAACAAAAAGATTCATCTATCTCCACAGAAATTTTTTAAATAGTCTGAGAAAAACTGGGACAGCCAGTATGGTTGTTGGTAGTACAGGATACAGTCCTTCTTATCCTTCTTCTGGAAATCTCCAGAACAGAGTCAGTTCCCTGCTTACTCCACTAGAATAAAGTCCACCAGCCAACAAGCTTTATGTACCCACAGATTTTAATTCCTACCTCCTGATTCTTAAATACCAACGGACAATTAAGGTTAAAAATAACAACAACCTAAAAATGTCACTCTGATAATATGGAAATAATTCAAAACAGGAAGATAACTTTTAAAAAATTCTCATCAATATCTTCAGAGTAAAGTGACCATGTAATTTATCACACAACCTGGGACAATTCTGAAAGTGATGTGGAGAACTGTTCATATTTATGCCAGGACAACAGGTATAAAACATGACTATCCCTGACAAACCAAGATATATGATCACTGTTATGGACCAAATATTCATGTCCCTTCCACCTTCATGTATTGGAATCCCAATCCTCACTGTGATGGCGTTAGGAGGAGGAGCCTCTGGAAAGTGATTAGGGCAGGAGGGTGGAGCTCTCACCAGACTCTTGATCTGCTACACCTTGATCTTGGACTTCCCAGCCTCCAGAACTGAGAAATGATTGTTGCTTCAGCAGCCCAAACTGACTATGATAATCACTCTACTCCAGAAAGATTCAGAGAGATATTGTGTATATAAATGAGAACAGAGTACTAAGGAAAAGGAACAATCAGAAACAAACAAACAAAAAGATTGTAAAATTAAAGGTTTAATAGAAATGACAGAATTTGTAAAGCTGAGAAAATCTTCCAGAAGATAGAAGAAAAAGAGATTAATACAGAAAATATGAAGAAAAAAAATTCACAGAAGATCCATTTCAAAGTCATGGCATCTACTTTTCAGGAGTTTAAAACAGAAAACAATGAAAACAAAGGTAAAATAATCAAGGAAGTAGAAGGAAAGGCTCAGAATTTTTAAAACAAAAAGGCTACCAAATGCCCAGCAAGAACAAAGAAACAATTCTTCTGCTTGACACATTCATTGTGAAATTTCAGAACACCAGGGATCAGAAGATTCTAAGAGATTCCAAAAAGACAAAATAAGTCCCCTTCAAGGAAAGAGAATCCAACTGGCATCAGAATACTAATCCAAAACCACAGTTGCCACAATGCAGTAGAATGAAGTCTTTAAAAGTTTTGAGAGCAAATTATTTTAAAACCTAGAATACTATATCAAACCAAACAAACATTTAAATGTGAAACTAATAAAATCAGTTTTAGATATTTAAAAATAAAAGATGTTTACTCCTATAGTTCCTTTCTGAGGAAATTGCTGGAGTGTGTTAACTTCAGCAAAACTAAGGGAAAATCCCTGAAAAGAGGAAGTTTTTAATATAAGAAATAATAAAAATTTACCCAGGAAATTCCTAGATGCCAATTGTCAACTGACCTAGCAAGCAATTAGTCCACCTTGAAAAAGACTATCAGTGAACTCTAAGAAAAATATTTTCAAAAAGAATGGATTCCAAAAAATAACTAAAATAAGTAAAAGCTAAATTCGATAAAGAAGACACAATGTTTCTTCTGCCAACAAGAAGAAAAACAATCAGAAATCCCAGAAAAAAAAAAAAAACCAACAGCAAATTGTGCAGATAAATCATAGTCCAAATAGGAACTGCAATGAAATGTATCATTTGTTCTTGATGCTGAAACGTTTTGCTTTGAGTGGCCCCGGGGTCATGACGTTGGAACCATTGAGAAGCAATGTAATCATGGCCACTACTTATCTCTGTAACAATATTTACATAACTGTAATGTAAGCACTGTTTTCTAATTTTCAATTTTTAGAATCAACCTATAAACAAAGCGGGGGGAAACTTAATTGCGGTTACAGAACAGACAGAACTTGGGAGGTGCGGGGGGCAGAGAGGTAGAGGAAGGAGACTTTCTGCTCCTATCTTCATCATACCGCATGGAGAGTCAGGGGTATCACTGACTGTCGACTGAACAAGAATTAGAGGTTTGTCTACAGTTACGATAGTACCAGAGAAACCAAAACAGCTAAAACATTCCAAACTTGGGAGGGAGTGGGGGACAGAAATGAAAACTTTATGTAGCCTAGACGGAAGTGGATAGATAATGTCTACTAAGGTTGTTGATCGAGACAGAGCAGGGGAAACATACTATTTGGAGATGCAGGAGAAACCACAGGCAGCACTAAAACCAGATGCTGATTAAAGGAAAGATGATGAACGACATCTCTGGGAAGCAGAACGAGGGGGGGGAAAGGTGGGTGAGGGTCCGGTTTCTTTACATCACAAAACTTTTCGGGCTATTCAGTATTTTAGTCCTGAACGTGAATCGCTCTGACTTCATAAAAATACTAGAATTGCTTACATAATAAATGAAGTATTCACAATAAAGTGAGAGGAAGCAGAAAAACTCGAGAGGTTAAGTGATTTATCAAGTCACACGAGTCTGTGGCCAGTAAGAGGCAGAGCTGAGATTTGAACACAGTTCATCCAACACCAAGTGCAGTGCCTGACTCACAGGGGCATGGTAAGGACGGGGCAGATGCAAGTGAGAACATGCTTTGCAGAGCATTACTTTCAACTATTCTATTTGCCTGTACTCACCAGTTATCTATGACAGCGATTTTCAACGGGTGTGCCGCAGAATTTTAGTAATTAGTTTATGTGTGCCATGAGGTGAAAAAAAATTTGAAAACTGCTGATCTATGAGTACCTTGTCACTTCAAATCCTGTTTTAGGCTTTGATGGGTTCTAAATAAAAACATAAATAGCCCAATGTGACAGATAAATGTGCGCTCTACATATTGGAATGTCCTCAGGGGCAGTGTCTAAAAAATAAATTCAAACAAACGCGAGGTACCTCCTCTCCAAAGGGATGATGAAGGCAAACAGCAAACCTGTGGCTGGTGACCAGCCCTTTGCAGGAGGGGCGCTCAGCTCTAGCGAATGGAGATTCTCACGAGCTTGCACAGAGTCTTCTGCAAGTGGTCCTCGCTCACCCCTCCCCAGGCTGGTTGAATGGGGCAGAGCTCCCTCCAGGCTTCCCGCCCATCTGTTCCAGTGCGCCCTCAGGCTACTCCTGGTACTTTTCAGGCTTATTTTGGTCCACTGGCCTGGGGCAGTGACCTCACTCCCAATACTTTCCAGAACCATTCACTCTTTCAACAAACAGTGACCCATATGCCCATTGAGGTAGTCACCGCTGGGGCTAAATGACAAAGATGCCATGTCTGTTGTCCAGGGGACGAAGGTCTAAGTGAGGCGTTACCAATCCTGCAAGGAATTTCCTTTTCCACACATCTAGTCCAGCAAGGATAGCCCTGGCCCAGCTTCGGTCCTGGGCCGTCCCTCCCACAGACACAGGACCTCCTCTCTCCCTCCTCCACCTGGAGAGCACAGGCTGTCAGGCAGAACCTGAATTCCTCATCCATCTTTAAGTGGTTTTGCATATTAAAGGGGATCATTTTCATCCTGGACCCAGCTTCAGATCTGAAGTCATCGCTTCCTGGTTAAGCAAAGATGAGAATGTTGAAAACGTCATCTTCCAATGGGAGAGCTTGACAGAAAGCCTTAAAGACTATAATCTGGCAGCATAAATCAGATATGTATAGTCATTTACATAGCTAGGAGGCCATTATGGAAGAAATATATGTTTCCTCCTGGGAGATAACATGCAATCACCTAGTTGAGCCCCAAGAAATAAAATATAGACTGACAACATCAGGATTCGGGGTGGTGGGGGCTGCAGAGGCCCTTGCTGCTGCTGCTTTCCTGAATGTTGAGAGGACTTGGTACAGTTTTTGAACATTGGGTTTGATCTAGATCAGACTGGTCTGGAGGCAAGTAAACTTTGCCAGGTTGTGGGGAGCTGGCCTGTCCTTCTGGCCAAGAGACCTATTTGTTATCATCAGCTGATGGGGAGAGGGGGGCTGACCCGCCTTCATGGAGTCGTGATATGAATCCTGATTGGGAAACCAACTGTTTTTCTTTTTTTTTTTTTAAGACTTTATTTATTTATTTTCAGAGAGAGGAGAAGGGAGGGAGAAAGAGCAATGTATGGTTGCCTCTCACATGGCCCTCACTGGGGACCTGGCCCACAACCCAGGCATGCGCCCCAACTGGGAATCGAACCGGGACCCTCTGGTTCCCAGCCCGCGCTCAATCCACTGAGCCACACCAGCCGGACCCCAACTGTTTTTCTTTTAGATCTCTGCTGAGGAGCCCTGCAAGCTGCCTTTGGAGCCGGTGGGAGACAAGATATATTCTGGTTACTGGTAAGTGGTCCTCTGTCCCCTAAGAGGCTGCAGAATTTATAAGATGCCTCATATCTATGTGTATATTCACATACAAAGCCATCTGTGGATTCTAGCTGTCTTAGACATACACAAATAACTTTAAAACATTATTTAATTGGCAATAACTTTTTATTATTATGGGTTTCTCAAAGGAAATTTAAAATATGATCATTGGCTTATTCTGGGCTCCCCCTTTCCCTAATTAGATTTCCATGTTACGCTCACAAAGCTGTTTTCCTTCAGAGAACTTAACAATTTTTAAGTGTATTTCTATTTGCATGGTCATTAGTTTTATGTCTGTCTCTTCCACTAGTCTATAAGCTTCATGAGGGTAAGGAATGCATCTGTTTTTCTCACAAAGTGTATTCCCAACCCCTAGGAGAGTTCCTGGCACATAGTATGTTCTCAGTAATTATTTGTTAAGCAAATTAATCAGATGGTGGAGCTGGGGAAGGGAGTCCAAGAATTCTTGTGGATGGTTAATGGAAAACGATTAATGGTCACTTTACCAGTATAACTAAGACCCAGAGGACCCAAGATACTTACCAAAGAGACATGCTAGTTCATTGCAAATGTGGAGGCAATCCCAGCCCAGTGGTCTTTCCAGCTTCACTGTCAACTTCTTTTCTTTCTTTCTTTTTTTTTTTTAAGATTTTATTTATTTTTAAACAGAGAGAAAGGGAAGGAGAAAGAAAGGGAGAAAAATCAGTGTGTGGTTGCTTCTCACGCCCCCTACTGGGGACCTGGCCCACCACCCAGGCATGTGCCCTGACTGGGAATCGAACTGGTGCCCTTTGGTTCTCACACTGGCATTCAATCCACTGAGCCACACTAGCCAGGGCTTCATTGTCAATTTCTAATAGCATTTATTTTTGAGCCTGTTTATAAGTAACATGGTGCTGGATGTGGCACAAAGCAGACAAAATAGGGGCCCAGCCTCTTTGGTGATTGCAATCTAAAAGAGGATCCAGTGGCTATTTAGTGTAGCATCTATTTTTTTTTTAATAAAGTCTTACTTGCATTTATTCAACAATAATTTACTGAACACCTGCTACATTCCCAGCTCAATGCACGAGACACAGACACAGGGTCCATATCCATTACTCCTGTCAGGTATTGCATCACCCAGGGCTGTGTGATACAAACATTAAAATACAAAACAGTTTACATTTCATAGAGGATATTGGATATTGAGATTTTCACTGGCAGATGGAAGTGTAGCATCTTTTATGTGGACACTTTCTTGGAATGATTTACTGGAAACTATCCTTTGCCCTCCAGATGAATAATGATACCAATCACAAAAATGGGTCACTAAGAGAGGGGAGTCCATTTTCCGCAGCCCACTGCCTGTTCCATTTACCTCCGAGTCCCTTCCTGAACCTGACTGAACTGTACTATTTACAGAGTGCCAACTACCAGAGAGAACGATCCTAAGTGTTGTGGGGGTGTACAGAGGACTTAACAGGGGCATGCCACTGTAGAGGTGAAAACCAGCATGTTTCTATTTCTTTTCCTTAGTAGCCAGGGTTCTTTCTCTCCAAAGATCTGTTCTGGGTACTTGGATGCTGTAAAGTTGACCTGCAAATAAATTCAACTACATTCACAGTTCCTAAAAATGACGGTGACCGGTTCACACACAGAGGTGAGAAGAAAATATTTTCAGAGAGAGCAGAGGTACATTAAAAAAAAGTTGCATAAAATAAGTAGAAAAGGCTTGAGATTTTATAAATCTAACACAAAGTCTTGGCTATTAGGCCCAGTAGTCATTCTGGTTCTGAAGAAAAAATCTCAGCTTGCATCCTACGCGGGGCCCTGCCAGCAGCCAATGGGGCGTGCCAGTCTCCTACCTACGTGTAATAATTGTCTGCTGCCGTGCTTGACGAGGAAAGTGGGTGGGGATATTTCAAGACACTAAACTGTACTCCTGATGAAATGGAACTCCCGGTTCTGGAGGTCAAAGCTAAAAAAGAGGGTAGCCAGATTTCAAGCAAAAAAAATTTTTTTTAGATAAAATTTCCCTTTACTTTGACAGTTAACAGTAACATCCGGCTCCCTAAAATACCTTCATGCAGGCCCTTTGGGTTGGTGTACTCAGAGAAGGCCTCAGGGAAGAGGGTGTCAGGGACTGGGCAGGGCTCTGTGGCTCCCTTGGGTTTGGGCTATAAGACAGAGCTTCTCCTCGACCCTGGCCAGCCCCACCACCTGAGGACTCTGGCAGGTGCTGGGGACATTGCCAGCCATCTCTGATGTGACACTCACCTTCCTCTGCTCTATGTTCCTCTATCTTTTTTGCCTCTTGTAACAGGATAGGAGGGAACCGAGTGGGCGTTGTCTCTTGGTTTGGTCTTCTCGGCTGCTTGGAAGAGAGACGGGGTTCATGGGGCGTCTACCATGTGCCTGATGTCATACCGGGCATTTTACACACAGTCAGCCATTTAATCCACTTGACCACCCTGTGAGGGGCCTGCCGTTCTCTCCATCTTACAGATTTAAAAAAGAATCAGGTCCAGAAACATTAAGTTCCTTACCCAAGGTCACACAGCTAATACATGGTGGAAACAAGAATTTAAACCATAATTTTGTATTATAAAGCTAAGGTCCACTTATTGGCAGGAATTGGGCTTACAACTACTGAGAAGTCCTAGACACCATGGAAATAACATTGTAACAGACTTTAGGGGGAGACGGACCCTCACGGACCCCATGTCCTCACCTGGCGCGCCAGGAGGGCAGTTTTCTGCTGGGCAGAGCCCTGTTTTCATTCCTCTGTAGGAGAAAGTGGATCCATGACAAACCCTTCAAGTTCCCTCTTCAGACCTTCCTGTAAAACTGCAATATGTTCTGTTTCATGTTTCCTAAATTATTTGCAACGGGCAGCTGTGCTAGGTCAGAATCTCAGAGGTGCTCCGGGATTCCAGACAGGGTGGGGGCTGCCTCCCAGCTCTCTCTGGCTGGGAATAATACAAATCACGAATGTGGAGCATCTGGGGAATTTCGGGGCTAAAAGGAGAAGCTCCTGACTGGACGTGGCTGAAATTCCTAGACCTTTGTGGTGTCAGGGAACAGTTTCAGGGATGTTTTGCCTTTGCTGTGGACCTAATAATAAAGCAACCATGTATTGACAGTTACTGAGCTCCAGGCAGCGAACTAAAGCCCTTGCACAGGTATTACATTCATTCATTACATCAGCTCTGGCGGCATTTAATCCTCTCAACCACCCTGAGAGGTAGGTAATAACAACCACATATTGCACATGAGTAAATGGAGCCTCAGAGATCGTCAATCACAGCTTTAAGGCCAAGTCAGGAATCCAGCCTGGGCTGTTTGACCCAAATGTTCCCGTTTTCAACAACAGCAGTGTGTTTCCTCTCATGCATTTATTCAGAAGCTAATGAATATATTAGGCGGGCTTTTCTCTACCTCATACCCTACCCACCAAATGTTTGGGCAATTAAAATAGTTGAGTTCACTTACAAGGGGAATGAAAAAACAGCACTTGGGTTTGTCCCACTTACATGAATTAATTCTGTCTTGGGGTTCTGATGCTGGCATAAACCAAAGAGCCCAGAATCCCATGATGAAATTATATTGTTAAAGCCCTTGGCAGCTTAGTTATTATTTTATGTAAAATATATGCATGGCTCCTGAGAATTCCCCTCCACCAGCAGACAGGATGAAAAAAAATATTAGTAATGATAGGATCCTATGCCGGTATTTATGTGGTATTATTGATAGGAAGGTTGCTTGTTTGGAATCTGCAAGGTAAACAGAGTTTTGGATTCCAGCCCTCTATTATGGAGAGGAAAAGCCATGTGCATGGCCATGCATATTACGGAACTCTGAAACCCCAGCCCTCCAATCCCAGCACTGGCGCACCAACATTCCGATCACGCCTCTCTGCCCAAAGACAGCCTGGCTCAGGCCGCAGAATCTGTGCAGAGCCAGCATCAAAGGCTGCATGAGGCTCGGTATTTGGGACATCTCATTGCAGCCGCAGTCCCAACCGTGGGGTGAGGTCACTGGGGGCAAATAACTAAATAGTTTTCTCCAAAACGCCGTAGTTGGAATTCTTGCTCCTGTCCTGGGTTCCCTTGTGCCCCTCCTCCCCTTCTGCCACAGTTCTCCTAGCCTTACAAAGTCCTCTGGGCCCAGTGCCTGGCTGGTCCCCCACCCTACCCACCTGCTGCCCACGGCATTGCCCAGGCCAGGCATAAAAGAACTTTCTTCCCACAGAGAGGGACAGAGCTCCAGACACACCCTGGCTATCTATAGAAAATCTCTCTGGGGTTTCTGCTGACAAGTCACTCGAGATCCCTCCTTGGGCTTTATTATGTCACAGGAACCCTGAGTGGAATGCGGAGGATTAAATTCCAAGCCCTTCCCTGTTGGCTGGGCCCCAAGGGAGGGGAGCCTGCAGCTCCCTCACTGGTTTAGTGGCCGTCGGGGCTCTCAGGTGCCCCCTACTGAATGTTGTTGTCCCTCTGGCAGCTGGGCCCACTGCTCTTCTACAGAATGACAGCCCACAGACATGGAAGGGAGAGTAAGAACTCGGACTTGACCCTGAGAGCTCACCACATGAACTTGAACAAGTCATTACTCCCCCTGCACCTTGGTTTCCTCACCCAAAGAACCTCTGGCAGATAAACTGTGGGTCTCACCACCAAAGGGAGAGAGTCAGGGAGCAGAAGCTGCAGAGGCAGTGAGCTCTTAGCAAGGGCTGGTGGGGCTTTGGAGACCCCGATGGCAAAGGTCTGTGTGCCTTCAATGACGACAGAGAACATGCCAGAGTGAGGAAGCATGTTCGTGTCATCTTTTCAAAGGCAGAGACATTGCCAGGGTACGTAAGCCCAGCAGCCCTTTGTGTCCCTCTCCTGTAAAATGGGAGTCAAAACAACGCCCCCTGGAAGGGTCTGCTGTGACGGCTATCTGGGTTAACTCAGGAAGGGGGCTTCAAACAGTGGCTGGTGTGAGGCGGGAAGTCACCTATTCCGGCTGCAGCTGTTGTTACTACATCGGAGCTCCCTGTGGTGGTGGCGGTCACATGGTCCCGGACGCTGTGCTCTGACAAGACCACCAAGGCTGGTAACATTTACTGCACACCTACGGCATGCCAGGCCTCTGCCGAGCATCTCCAATCATCTCTCGTTTCAGAAGCAGCCAGTGCAGTCAGTGCTGTCGTCACCAGCTGCTAACAGCGGAGGGCCCGAGTGTTTAGTGACTTGCCCCCAGTCAGAGAGCTGGTGATGACTGGGCACTCAGGGTCACTCCTGTCCCATCAGAGCTAGCTCGGACTGGATTTCTCTCCTGGCTATTTGAACTTGTCACACTCTTGACCTTGCTGGGTCTCCTGTGGAAATAAAAGGCAGATAATAACACCTGCTTTATTTCCTTCTGTGGAACGTCACCGTCAGGCAGGAAGGTGAGTCGAAGGAGGGAATAGTTGAGCAGTCACATGGAGCAGTCACATGGAAACTCAAGCAGTCACATGGAGCCAAGTCCTCTGGGATCGTCTTGCTCCTTCTCACAGGAGAAGGGACTATGTGTGGGGACATAAGACGTGTTTCATCTAAGAGCTCAAGGAAAGTCCTATAGTCCTGGGGAGGCTGCATGTGCTGTGAAAAGTTGAAGGTCAGAGCCTGTCAGCTCTTGAGTCTTTCCATATGTGTGTGTTTCCATACACACCCATACGCACGCACACAATAATGCTCTCAGTAATAATGCATCACTGGGCTTCTACCTTAGCAGAGTAAGTGAAACATGTAAACAAATAATAAATTATACCTGTGCAATGGGGCATAGAAGCCGTAACTATAAAATACTACCCAGGGGAGAGGAAGTTTATTGAGAGGGTGATAGAACACCCCAATCTCATTGCCAATGGCATTATTTTTCACCAGGGGCAAGCTGGCAGCGCTGTTACTTCTTGAAGGAGAGCTTTGTCTTTTTCCTTTTTATTAAACACCAGATTTTTTCTCTTTACACAATGCAGATCTTTCCTTCTGAAGGGATCTTGGAAAGCAGATTCCCCTCACTGTTCTGAAAGGCACGGTGGTTGCCCAGAATGACGGGATTTCTGATGACCAGACTTTTAAGTGCCACTGATCTGGCAAGGCGGGGACCGCAGCTCCTCCTCTGATGGCTGTGGACCTCGATTCCTGGGTGGAAAAGCCCCTCTGACAGTTGTGTCTTTGGTGAGCGCTGGGCTGAGCAATAATGCAGTTTCTTCCAAAGTGGGGTGTCACACCTGAGGTGCTACCCCCAAACAATGCATTGGAAGTAAAGAAAGTATTAAAACTTTTTATGTTTATTTTTGTGTTGTCATGACAAAGTCATTTTGGTATTAAAAGTTCAAATATATGCAAAATAGAATGGTGAACTGAACTTCCCAAGTACCCGTGTAACTAACTGTCATCCGACTTCAAAAAATTGTTAGTTTATGACTAGTCTTGTGTCCTGTATTCATCTACCTGCCTCCTCCCAGTGCCCCCCCCCCCAAATTATCTGAAGCAAATCCCAGACTCCATGTGTTGGGAAAGGCAGTCTCATGCATGGTCTTTGGACCCCCGCTGGGCTGTGTAAGAATGGTTCTTGGGCCTGAACACTTCCTATCAAGAGATGAAGAGCCCACGTAGCCTGTGCTGGGCTTACTGCTTGTTGCCTTGTGTCTCAACCTCCATGAAGGGCCCTTTGCTCTACGTGAGCACGTGTGCCAGTGAGCCTCAGGCACACCCCCAGCCTCCACCAGCGAGGGTTTCGGGTCCTTTCTCTCTGAGAGGGGTGCATGTAAGCCAGTTGGCTTTGGTTGGCTCCTGGGAGAGACCTGACGGCCAGGGGGACCAGCACCCACTGTGGAAGCCCATGTCCCTCTGTTTCTTCTCGATATGAGTAAGGTGTAAATCCACCCAGGATTTTCCTTGGCAATTCCAGTGCCACAATGCAATGGTCAGAGAAGTGTTTCAAGTCCTCTCTTGGAACTGATGACCAGTGTTCCGTGTTCTGCTGGACACCTATGTGTATGACTTTTTAGACCAATATGGAGATCTAAAAACCAAGTCCTCTTTCTTTAAAAACCTAACCTCAATGCCATCATCATACTCCTAGCATCAACAATAATTCCTCAGAATAATTTACTATCCAACCAGTATTCCCATTTCCTCCATTGTCCTAAATCTTTATTTTACGTTTCGAATTGGGATTTAAATAATGTCCTATATTTGTGATGAATAAATATGCCCCTAAGTCACTTTTAATCTAATGGTCCCCTTGCAAGCTTTTATTTTCTACTTTTGCAAACTTTTCTGAAGAACTTGGATTGTTTTTTCTGGTTAATCTTCCGCAGGCTGAATTTTGCTGATTTTGTTCCCATGGAATCATTTATCGTGAGCCACTGTCCCTTGTAGTTCCAATCAGTGAAAAATCAAGAGGCTCCCTCAGGTTCAAACTAGATGTTCTTGGCATGAACACTTTGTAGGTGGTGTTATGGATATCTATTGGCAGAACGTGGTTGTGTGTGTGTGTGATCAGCAGTCCTCAATGATCGTCTCCAAATCCTTTCATTCAGTAGTAGTTGCTACTTGCAGCATTCTAATTCTGTCTACCTGTCTTCATTTATAAGCTGGAATGCTTCTGTAAAGAGAATCTTCTCATTGCCAATATTTTAACTCTAAGGCATAGTTTTTATAGAAAAAAATCTTTTTCTTTACCAGTTTTCAAAATTATAAGTTGATCACCTAGTATTCCCCCAAAGTGATCCCCAAATTTTTTTTTACTATTATATTAAGCATATGAATTTCAATACGTGTAATGTGGTTTAACCCCCTGCAGTTGCTCAGAGTGTCCCATTTTGGCCAAAGGAACCCTCTTCAGGTTGGCTCCTGAGTCCTTGTGATATGACCTCAATGATAGTTGATAGCTTCCTTGCTCTCTGGTATGACAAGGTGTTCTCAACTCACTTCCAGACTTCTCCAAGGAGCTGGTTCCTTTTAGTGGGAAATGGTATTTAGAAACCATGATCTATATTTAGGGTTCGATTAAACTTTTATTTAAATTTCTATGATATATTTTATAATGTGCATACTATATTGACACTATGGTAGATAACATATAATTTATAAACGCCAAAGAAAGATACACACATTTCCTGAAGGGGGCACCCAGCACAGAAAGCTTGGAGACCACCTGTTCGGTGCGTAAACCTGGGCAATGTGCTTGAGCCGTGGCCCTGGGCCCTGTTCCTTTCTAGCCATATGGCCTAGGTCAAGGTTTTTTGTTTTTTTTTTTTCTCTCTGAACCTTATTTTCTTCGAGTGTAAAGCCAATATAGTAATAGCAGTTTTGTGGAGCTGTTGTGATGACCAAATAAGATGGACGGCAGGTAGATAGGTACATGCATATACATGTACATACGTACATATCCTGGCCTTGGTCACTAAAGGGGAGCTTGTCATAGTGTGTCAACCGGACCGATATGACAAATCCCCTCTCACAGGGAAGGCTCTGTGTTTGCCCTCAAGCAGCTTGCGAGCCAGAGGAACAGAGAAGCACAAGGAAAACTCACACAGCATCCCTCCTTCCAAGGGCTTCTTGAGCCATATGAAGAGTACGTGGCTTTGGGAGGTTCAGAGCACCTAGCTCTCTCGGCCCTGGAGGAGTCTGGAA